>JBAWJW010000072.1:0-5000 GCA_037356055.1 Xylaria sp. Z34 | reverse complement strand
CGTTGAACTCAGGAGCTTGGCTGCGGATTGTCCATTATAGCATCACCAACGTTTTTACCATCCCCAAGGTCGTTAACCCGGTGCTGCACCTCCGTCTTTCGACGAGGCCGCGGTAGTTGGTGCTTTAGGAGTTCCCCGCAATTTGAGGGTGTCGCCAGCGAGCGAGCGCTGACTAGCTGTAGGAACAACCACCTAATCCTCTCGGATAGCTTTTAGGAGCAGAGCGACTGCGGTTTACTCCTGGTGGTGCCCTTCCGTCAATTTCTTTAAGTTTCAGCCTTGCGACCATACTCCCCCCAGAACCCAAAAACTTTGATTTCTCGTAAGGTGCCGAACGAGTCAAAAAATAACATCGTCCGATCCCTAGTCGGCATAGTTTATGGTTAAGACTACGACGGTATCTGATCGTCTTCGATCCCCTAACTTTCGTTCCTGATTAATGAAAACATCCTTGGCAAATGCTTTCGCAGTAGTTAGTCTTCAATAAATCCAAGAATTTCACCTCTGACAATTGAATACTGATGCCCCCGACTGTCCCTATTAATCATTACGGCGGTCCTAGAAACCAACAAAATAGAACCACACGTCCTATTCTATTATTCCATGCTGATGTATTCGAGCATAGGCCTGCTTTGAACACTCTAATTTTTTCACAGTAAAAGTCCTGGTTCCCCACTACACCCAGTGAAGGGCATAGGGCTCCCCAGAGGGAAAAGCCCGGCCGAACCAGTGCACGCGGTGAGGCGGACCGGCCAGCCAGGCCCAAGGTTCAACTACGAGCTTTTTAACTGCAACAACTTTAATATACGCTATTGGAGCTGGAATTACCGCGGCTGCTGGCACCAGACTTGCCCTCCAATTGTTCCTCGTTAAGGGATTTAAATTGTACTCATTCCAATTACAAGACCCAAAAGAGCCCTGTATCAGTATTTATTGTCACTACCTCCCCGTGTCGGGATTGGGTAATTTGCGCGCCTGCTGCCTTCCTTGGATGTAGTAGCCGTTTCTCAGGCTCCTTCTCCGGGGTCGAGCCCTAACCCTCCGTTACCCGTTGTAACCATGGCAGGCCAAGACCCTGCCATCGAAAGTTGATAGGGCAGAAATTTGAATGAACCATCGCCGGCGCAAGGCCATGCGATTCGAGAAGTTATTATGAATCACCAGTAAGCCCCGAGGGGCATTGGTTTTTAATCTAATAAATACATCCCTTCGTGAGTCGGGATTTTTAGCATGTATTAGCTCTAGAATTACCACGGTTATCCAAGTAGTAAGGTACTATCAAATAAACGATAACTGATTTAATGAGCCATTCGCAGTTTCGCGGTATAATTGCTTATACTTAGACATGCATGGCTTAATCTTTGAGACAAGCATATGACTACTGGCAGAATCAACCAGGTAACTATCGTACGCCGGGGTTGGCCGACCGCGCCTTGCAGCGCGGAAGAATTAGTTACGGTCGAGCCGCTAGATCGAGACCTAGCAGGCGGCGGCTTAGCGGTCGAGGCAAGAGGGCCCTTCACGCCGTACCACCTTCCGGTTTTCCCCTCTAAATTCCCTAGGGCACTGGTCCGCCACACAGATCAAGTAGCCAGAAGGCTAATGACAGTGAAGCTTACAGGCCCTAAGAGGAGACTTGTCACCCGGTAGTGCAGGGTAATGCAACTACCGGGTAGTATCTCCCGAAGCTCACTGGTAGTTCTAGCCATAGGCCAGCAATCCACAGAGCCCAAACAGAGCCGCCGAGGCGAAAAACACGCCCGACAGCCACTGCGCATCCTAGATTTAGCACTACGAATAGCGCCCCTAGGGGGGTTGACATCTACGAGTCCCGAACAGCAACGAGTGCGCCAGAATTCGCCTGCGAGAAGGTGAACGAGACCAGCAGATGTCTTGCAAACAAGAAACTAACAGAGACCCAGGTGCCGCAACAGAGGCGTATACAAGAGCCTAACCGCTAACGCTTTCGCGCTGGCAACCCACGATTTAGGGAGGTACTTCAGTGTAAACCGGTTCCCACAAGCCCTAGAACCCACTAACCGAGGGGTGAATCGGCTCCACAACCTGAGCTGAGCTCAAATTGTTTCGCCTTTTCATATACCCACCGACCCCACTTGGGTTGCAAACACGGCTCAGATGTTTGTTTCGCAAACAAACAATTTCCGAAAAAAGACTAATATGGCAAACACCCCAATCCGACTCACAAAACAGGGTCCGTGCGAGTACTGAGGACTTGAAGCAATCTGACTTGGATGAAATCTCGAGCCACAAAATGCCACCACCCACCCACTAAACACCACTAACCCTCTAGACCACCCACTACCAAAACCCACTAACCCTCTAAAACCACCCACTACCAAAACTTCCCTAGGGGGTTTTCCTGCAAAGTTTAGCACTCTTAGGGGGGTCTCTCCCTCGGGCGAAAACATCGATCTTGCAACCTTTATTTATCCACCGTCAGGAGCCTCACCACGGTGCAACTAGCATCAATCGATGCAGAATTCGAAGGGCTATCGAATGGTCTAGAGTGCATCATTTTGTGATTTCTCCTCGTGAAGTTATTTAGGTTGTAATACGGCGTGTGCGGCGGAGGTGGTGGTCACGTGACCCGACCCGCGCGCTGCCACACAACATCACCCATGAAGAGCGCCCTCAGGGTAAGCTCTCCGGGGTATTCCCTTCCAGGGTAACTCCGCCCATACATTACCCCTCTCTCTCCTTAAAGGCGAGAGCATTGATCCTGTGCCCGGTAATATGTTGTTGAATTCATAAACAAACATAAAAGATTTATATATTAGTTAAACATTACGCTTCAAGCCTAAGCATAGTAAAATGCATCAATATTTTGTGTTATATAATAAAATGTATGCGGGCTCTAAATACTCACAATGTTGCCTCCGTAGCCTACTCCCGCCGAAACGCGATCTATTATAATAAGCGTAGACTTCTCGGAATCCCAAGAAAACGGGCTATCGGATGGAGTGAGTTTCGTCGCGTTACGATGCCGCGTCGTCGAGATATCCGGCGGACCGTTTTTATTCCAGGGTAGTAGGTGTAGGGTGGGCTTCTCCAGGGTAGCCCCTCGCACGACCACAGAACGCGTCGTAGTCAGGGCGTCCGGCAGCGCTGAACCCAATGCCGGGTAGCCTCTCCAGGGTAACGCTTACCAGAGGTGATGCGCTTTCTCTTTTGTGCTATACGAAACTCGTTAAGGCTTATATCATCTTTAACGGGGCTCTCACCCTCTACGGCGTCCCGTTCCAGGGAACTTTTTACCGGTGATATAATTTAACTATACGACCTTATATACTAGCTTTTTATTTAGCTAAGAGGTGTATTTCTCACTAATCTTAACATATATATGTTTATAATGTAAATTAATAAAACTATAAGTTAAATACCATAAGAATAATATTATAAAGTAAAATAACCGTTGCACAGCTCAAGTGTTTCGTTTATTATAAAGTTTTTGATTATATGTAGCTTGTTAAACCATAAGCTAAAATATAAATATACACAAATAAAATAATATATTATATGGCAGAATCTATATAAGGCGTTGTACCCGGCATTATAATACATGAATAAATAGCATTGCGGTCGAGGTTGGTCAGGCTTACCCGGGAAGCCTTTACTCCTAGAATTTCACTCTTATATAGGGTAGTCTTTATAGGGTAACCGTGCCGGCGCATCTTACCCGGGAAATCGCAAGTCTCTCAGTATAGGGTAAGCTCTGCAGGGTAGCATATCTCGTGCAGCTTACCCTGTACGTTGGAGAGTGAGCTGCAATAGGGTAATCTCCCTCGGCCTTCCCGAGCCCTCTGCCTCTCTCTCTCTCTCTGCCCTGTAATCATGCCCTGAAAACTGTCGCCCCCTTACTCGGGCAGAGCCACCCCGCCCGGAAACGGTGCCCTGGGCGAGTTTACCCTGTATTTATATCCGGGACCCTTCGAGCCCGCGGCGAGTGTTACCTGAGCCCCCAGGCAGCCCCCAAAACTTAAAGGGGGCAACGCCCGTAGGGGTGGCAACACCCCTCTCAGCTGTCCACCGGGCCGAGTTGGCCCTAAAACACAGCTCGGAGCCTTCCGATAAATTATTTTTAATTATTTTTAACCTCGCGCAGATTATCTATCAGATATAACCAGCGTAAATCTTGCAACTCTGGCTCTAATCCGGAGTTGGTCTCGCCGTCGTCCGCCGTCCCTCCGTCGAGATATTCGATCTGCAAGTCAGAAGCCTGCCTACCCTGTACGAACCTACCCTGTACGCTGGCCAGACCAGATGTCTTCCAGGTACCTCATTCCAGGGTAGGCTTTCTTAAGGGTAGGCTCTCTCACGCGGCCTACCCCGTAGGTGATTTTGCCCGGTCTTCCCGGGTAGCATCTCTCACATATCAACTCTTCATCTCTAAGCCCGAGCACTACTACCCTATAGTTTGCCTCCCCTCTCACACTCACGGGTAGCCTCTCTCTCTCTTTTTACTACAATAGAATTTCTGCATGACTGGCACAGCCTACCCTGTAACTCATATAATAAGACATTTACAGGGTAACTTGTCCCACACTCGTAATTATTCCATGGTGCTCTTCAACTTTACCAACTTACTCGCAGCTGAACTGAAGAGCTTGAGAGAGCTTACCCTGGAGATAACAAACAACAAAAAAAAACAAAAAAACAAACAAAGAGAATCCTCTTATTAACCCACTTCGTAGTGGGAAGAATATGAGAAATCGAGGCGAAGGAGGGCTTACCCTCAGCAGATCGTAACAACAAGGCTACTCTACTGCTTACAGGACCCTTTCGCACAGCTAAGTCGTCTGCAAAGGATTTAATCCCACGCGTGTTAAAATTACAATACGCGAAATACCACCAGACACTTCAAGCCTGATGGCGGAATCGCCAGCTGAGATGCGAGGCCGAAGCCTATTCGTATCCGTCTACAACGTGTGGGAGGTATCACCGCGTTCTGGCATGGATTCTGACTTAGAGGCGTTCAGCCA
>JBAWJW010000071.1:0-44749 GCA_037356055.1 Xylaria sp. Z34 | reverse complement strand
ATTTATACTTTAAAAATAATAATAATTATAATAAAATAACCTTTATAAATAAAAAAAAAAATAACTAAAAAAGTTTTTATTATATTATAGTTTTTTATTTAAAATAACTTATAATAATAATAAAATTAAAATTAAATTATAAAAAATAACTTTTAAATATTAAATATATATAAATAAATAAAAATATAAATTTATAATAATATATATATATATATTTTAATATTATATAAATAATATAATATAATAATAAAAATAAATATATATTAATTTTTTAAATATTTTATAATATATAATAATTATTAATTAAAATAAAAATAAAACTTATTAAAATAATTAATTAATATATTAAATTAATTATTAAAAATAATAAACTTAACTTATAATAATTATTTATAATTATATATTTAAACTTTTATTTATTTTTTTATAATAATTAATAAAAAAAAAAATAATTATAAGCTAAAAATTAATTTTATATTAATTAATATAAAAAAAATACCTAATAATTAATTATTAAACTAATATTATAAATTAATATATAAATAAAAGTTAATATAAATAATATAAACTTATATTAATTAATATAAATAAGGTATAAATATATTAATTAATTATTAAAAGTATAAATAATAATATAAAAAAATAAAAAAAAATAATAAATAATATTATTATTAAACTAATAAATTTAATTAAAAACTTATTTATTTAATTTATTTTTTTTTATAATTTTTTTTAAAAATATTATAGTTTTTTAAGCTAAGCTTATATATATTTTATATAAAACCTTAAGATTATTAATATAGTTTTTATAATAATAAAATATTATATTTAATATTATAAAGTTAAATATATTTATAATAATATAAAAACATTTAAAAAAATTATTAAAATATTAAAATAAGTTATTTATATTAATAAAAAAATTATTAATTATAATTATATATAAATATATTTTAAGTTTTTTTATTTTTAAAAAATAAACCGTTTTAAATTTATAATTAAACCTTTATTACTAAGTTAAAAACTTTTTAAAACAAAGGCTTATTTTTTATATTTAACTTATTTATAAAATAATTATTTAAATATTAATAAAAATATAAAAATAATAAAAGCAAATTAAAAAAATAATATAATTAATAATTAAAAAAAAAACAAGCTTAACAAGATTTTATAAAATCTTTAAAATAAACTTTATAAAAAGTTTAATTATTAAATAATTTAAAAAATAAAACTAAAACCTTTTAAATTATTAAATAATAATAAATATAAAGCAAAAAATAATTATTATATTTTAAAAAACCTGTTTAATTAAAATTAAAATAATTATAATAAGGTTAAATTATTTAAAAAACATAATATTATACCTTTTAAAAATATTTAATATTAAAATAAAGCAATATAAAAAGCTTAAAACATTATAACAAGTATAAATATAACTATAAACTAATAATATAATAATTATAATATTATAAACCTTATTAATAAAAATAAAAAAAAAGTTAAACATATTATTATAAACCTTATATATAAAGATAAAAATAATATTTATATTAAAAAAAAAAAAACATTAATTAAAAAAAAAAATATTAATATTAAAAAAAAAAATATAAACCTTATGTTTATAAATATAAATATAATTAATAAAAGTTTATATTAATTTATTAATAAAAATATTAATATTAATAAAGATTTTAATAAAAAAATAAAATTATAATAAAGTATATAAAATTTATTAATAATTTAACTTATTACTTTTAAAATATATATTATTTATAATTATATATAAAGTAAATATATATATAAAAAATATATAAAGGTAAAAAAATATAGCTTATATATTTATAAAGTATAAGTTATACTTTTTAATTAAATAAAATAATAACTTATATTTTTATAAAAATAACTTATATTTTTTTATTAAAATTAAATAAATTAATATAATAATTTATTATATTTATAATAAACATTATTATAAGGTATATTATTAACTTAATAAAAAAACCTTATTATATTTATTATATATAAAATAATTATAACTTAATTTAAAGCATTATATATTTAAATATTATAATAAAAATATTATATTATAACTTTTTATAATTTATACTTTTATATATTTTATATTAAAATAATTAATAAAGATTTAATAATATATAAATTAAATAATTTACTTTATTTTTTTTATTAATAAATTATTAATAATTTATAATAGTTTAATTATTATAAAAAAAATATTATATAATAAAATTATAACGTTAAGCTTTTAATATATAAAAAAAAGCTAAATAAAATATAGCTTATAATAAGGTTATTTTATAAATAATATTAAAAAGTAAATATTATTTTAATATATATATAATTAAATATTTATTTATATATAACTTATTTAATATTAATTAATAATAATAGTTTATTATATATTATTTTTAAATTTTATATATAAATAACTAATTAAATAATTATAAACCTTTTTATAAACTTAAAAGTTTAAACTATATATTTTTTATATATTATATTTTAAAATGCTTATAATTTATTATTAGCTTTAAATTTATTTTTAACTTTAATTAAACGTTATAAATATAATCCACCTGGGCAAGTAGTAAAACTATAACTAAATAGCTAAGCCGCGATTTTAGCAGCAGGTAGTTTGGTGGGCAACAAGTGGCCCTACTTAAAAAGTAGGCCTTAACTATTTATTCTTAGAATAAGTGGAGACCTACTTATTTAATAAGTAGGTTATACTTACTTTATTACCAACCTTTTATAACTGTGTGTTTATAACTATGTGTATACTATTAAATTTACTGTGTGTGCTACTCTTAACGGGCCGCTATTGCTACGCTGGGCGCAACATAGCCGTAAACGGGCCGCCACAGCTACACCAACAGCTAGCAGCAACTAACATAGTGTACAAATTTTTAACAAATTTAACAAAACAAAACACTCGCTCTTGGTCTATACTTTAAAAGTAGCAGCAGTTACAACAGAGTAACTTTTACAAGTAGGGAGGAGGATAGCTAAAGAGGTTTTCATTATATTATAGTTTCCTACTTAAAGCAGCCCATAGCAACAATAAAAATCGGAGTTAAACTATTAAACGTTATAAATATAATAATTATAATTAAAAACAATTTAAGCTTATATTATTAAAAAGCTTATTATTATTATTTATATTATAATTATTTTTATATACTTTTTATTATTTTTAAAAAATATAAAAGTTATTATTAATTTAAGGCTAATTTATTTTAATTATACTTATATTTTAAACTAGTTATAAGCATTAAATATTATTTACGCTTTTTAATATAATTAAAAAAAGCAAAAAACATTTAAATTAATATTATTTATAATAAAAATAAATAACTTTATAAATAATTAATTAATTAATTATTTTATTAATTACTTTATATAATTAATTTATTAATAAATAATAAATTAAATTAGTTTTAATTTATTACTTTTATATAATTATATAATTATTAAAAATAATACTTATAAAATTAAATATATAAATAAATAAATATATAAATAAAAAGTATAAAAAACAAAGCTGGTTTACTTTAAAATATACCTTTAACCTTTTATTTATATATTTAGCTTAATAACTGGTTTATATATAATTATTAACTTTTAAATACTTAATATACCTTATATAATTTAAATAAATAATGCTTTAATTTTATTACTACTTTTTTAGCTTATAATATATAAGGATATATAAGTTAAATATATAATTTTTATTAATATATTAAAATATTTATAATAATATAGTTTTATTATATTATATATATTAAGCTATTATATTATTATTATTTATATAAAAAAAATAATTATTAAAGTTATTAATTTATAATTATATTATAATTTATATAATAAATAAATAATAATTATTATAATTATATTTGTTTAAACCTTTTTTTTAAGCTAATTAATATAATTATATTAAGTTTTAAGCTAATTATTATAATAATTAATATTTAAAAATATAAAGTAATATTTATAAAGCTAAAATAATAAAATCGCATTATATATTAAATAAAATAAAATTCTTATATTTAATTAAATTTTTTAAAAAAAATATAAAAATAACTTAGTTAATTTAACTTATATTTATTATTTAATTAATATTTATTATTTGTTTAAATATTTATTTTTAATTAATATTAAATAATAAAAAAATTAATAAAAATATAATTATAAAAACAAGTTTATATTTATTAATAAAAATATTAAATAAAAATATTAAATTTTAAATATTAAATTATAAACTATATAAACACTTTTTTAAATTAATATAATTATTAAATATAAGCTTATATTAATTAATATAAATATATTGTTTTATTTTTTAGCTTTTTTATAGCTTTATTTATATTATTTTTTATATTAATTAATTAAATTAAAGCTTAAACAATTAATTTACTTAATAAAAATATTAAAGCCTTGTTTATTAAAGTTATTATAAATAAATAAATCAGTAATATTTTAAATTTTTTGCTTAATAAAAAAAAAATTAATGCCTTAAACATTATTATTAATTTTATTATTAAATAAAGTCACGTAAAAAATTAATTTAATGTTAAAGTTATTTTTATGTTAATAATGTTACGTTTTTTAAAACTTTTTAAAAAACCTGTTATACTTTATATTTAAGCCGTTTTAATAACGTTTAATATAATAAAATAACTTAATTAAACGCTGCTTAAAAAATAGCTTTATAAATATATTATAATTATTAACTTATTACTTAATAAAATTAAAAAAATAATTATTAAGCTGTTTAAAAAACTTAATGTTTTAATATTTATTAAAAATATTAATTAAAAGCTAAATAATTTAAAAATAAAAAGCGCTGTACTTTTTATATTAATTAATATTAAACTTATTAGCTAAGTTAAGTAGTAATATATACTAGGTATATTTATTAAAAAAGTAGCTTAAAATAAAGCGGGCAATTTTATAAGCGATAATAATTTAAAATAAGGCTCCTTAATATATTCCAGAATTAATGCTTAGTTTTATAACATTTTAATAAACCATAAGATCTATTTAAAATCTTAGATGTTGTAATATAAGTTTATAATATGGATAATTATCCAATAAATTATACCAAGCTGACCGAGACGATTAAGGCGTCTAAACGCTTGCTGGGCCATAGTAATGGTCTGTAGATACTGCAGCATAATGCCATCGGCGCAGGCGCCATGAAAGTTTGTGCCGATCAAGCCGACGTTGGCATTGCAAATAAACACCATCATATTGTCCTTGGGATTATTGAAGCGGGTGATGGCGGCGGTACGCGCTTTAGCTTGATCGCTCGCGCGGGCTGAGCCGACTCCGATGCCCATCTTCGCAACGATGGAGACGAGCAGTCTAAACAAGAATTGCGATGTTAAGACATGAATAACAAGAACCGAGGAAGCGGTGCTAATGGAGGGATTGGTGCTAATTAGTACGAAATTGAGAGAGAATTGAGAGAGAGGGGGACTTACTGTTGACAGTAGTGATTATCAAGCATGACAAGCGTCTTCTTGCCCTTCTTAACGTTTTTGAGTATGTGATATACGGCGCGATGGAGGGAGGGCGAGCGGGACAGCAGCCAATAGACCATGGAGGCGCGGTCAACGGGAGGCAGGGTACCGCGGTCGTGGCAGAGCGACCAGAGATAGGTGAGGCCGCCGTCGGGATCCTCCTCGACGAGGCGCTCTACGTGATCGACGCCAAAGACAGGAGCCTGGGTTCTCTCCTTCTCGGCGGCCTTCTCGGCAGAGGCCTTGGTGGGGCCGGCGCCGGGGATCTCTATCGCATTAGCCTTGTTAGTCAGCTTGGGCTGTACGTTGCCGTGCTCATCCTCTCCCTCTTTGCGGCGCTTGACAGCTTCTAGGTCGTCGACATGGCCTTTGGTAACGATGGTCTTATGAAGTTCTTCAAAGTTAATGCGCGAGACGGTGTCTTCTTTGCCGAAGATAGTCATAGCGTCGAGGAATAGGGTGGAGATGGCCAAGTACCTCGACAGGTTATAGTTGAGGCGTGGGACATCTCCTTTGGGAGTCTCGCCGTTGACGTAGTCGGGGATATGGCCGTCTTTGGTCCCCTTGGTGTAGAGCATCTTGCTGACAAAGGTGCTCACGGCAGACACGGTACGGGCGTCCTCGCCCCTGTAGCCAACTTCCTCGAATGTGATGTGCATCGGTGGAACCTGTTGGCCGGGAAATGTTTTGCTACCGTCCGGCATGGGTAGGGGAGTCTTCATATGTCGCCGGGTCTGGAGGAGGTGCCTGGCGTGATTATAGACAACATCAGTTGACTCTTCATGGGCGGGACAGCGCAGGACACTGGCAACTTCGGTGTCGAGGACCCAAAAATAGACGCCCGTCTGTTTATGGTACTCAACACATTTGTCGCGAAGGGCGGGGTCTGCTTTAGTCCAGAAAGGATTAAGCCCTTATAAATGGCCATTTTGACAATTATTAAGGAGTAATAACTTTCCTAAGATATATGGGCGAGATTATGATAAAATAATAGTAATAAAAGGATATAAAAAACTATACATGGGAATTTATTATTATAGCTTTAATATTAATTTTATATAGCTAAGATATAAGGGCTAAATCTTTATTTAATTTTACTAGTTAATAATATTAATAATATAATTATTTTTTATTAATTTAAACTATATTATTTATATTAGCAGGTGTATTAAATAACAAAGGTATTATTCCAAAGTATTTAAATATTTAAATACTTATTTATATTAGTAAACATATTAATAAAGCTATAATAAATAAGTAAAATAAGATTTTAAGTTTTATATTTATATAATTAGTTCTTTTTTAATATTATATTATATTATTTTTTTATTTTTTATAACAAGTTATTTTTAACTATTTTTTAATTAGATTTATTATACAGCTTATGCTTAGTAGTATAAGTTATACTTAATTTAAATCTTTAATAAGTCCGTATTATTTACTATAGATCAGCTTTTTTATATTACTTATGCTAGTTGGCATAAGTATAAGTACTAATTTTGTCCATAGTTTGCCGGGATAATACCTTTAAGGTTTACTATGGCTTTTTAAAAAACTAAAAAGAAAGCCACGGGCAAGAAGGGCGCAGCCAAAGCTACGCTATCAAGCTTAAAATCAGCTTTACAATTAAACTTAAAACTAACTTTTAAGATTAAAATTAAAGTTATAAAAGCTGCAAAACTACAAAAGAAGAATAATAATAAATAAGCAGGTCCGTTAATACAGCCTAAAAAGCTACTAGCTATTATTATTAAACCTAAAAAAGTCCTTAAAAAAAAAACTATAAAAAAAGAACATAATAACTAAGTTATAGGTAAAAGCTATAAAAGAGCAAAAAATAATAATAACAAAAAGTATAAAAATAAACAAAATAAAAAAAAAAATAATAATAAGAATAAAGTTAACCGTACTAAAGTTAGTGCAGAACTACCTAATCTTAGGGATAACATTAGCAACGTTTAAGGCTTAAACCAAAATATTATAGCACTTGGTAAGGAGGCAGTTCCGCGTAATTTTTATATTATCAACAAGGGAAAAAAAAAAAGCAAGCAAGTAGTAATTAATGCTACTAACAAAAGTTTAAGCGCTAAAGGCAATAATAACAATTAAAATAAAAGCAAAGATAAGATTTTTAAATAAAACAGCTAGTAATAAATACTAAAGCTAAGCAAAATTATTTAAACGTTTATTAATAAGATTTAATCTTATTAATTTAAAGGCCTAGGTTTAATTATATTTTCTAGTATTTTATTAAAAACTAATATATTTTTTATAATTTAAACTTAAAAATAGCTATAACTGATTAAAGATCTAAAATTTAAGGGTATTAAGTTTAAAACTATAAAATATTATATATAATAGCATAAAGCCTAACTTTTTAAAAATAAAAAGATAATAGCAATAATTATAAAAAATATAATAATAGCCTAAAAAGCTATAAAGCTTAATAAAAGATTAACAGATTATAATAAACATATTTAAAAGCTATATATAACCAGGATTATAAAAAAAAGTAATTAGTTAAAGTTTACTTATTTTAATGTACTAGGTATTATTTATAAAGCGTTATTATAAATAGGTAATAAAGAGTTAATTTTTACTATAAGTAATGCTATTATTAGAATTAGTAGAATATAGAAGCATATTAAAGAGATATTGAGCAAAAATAACTATGACCAAAAGGGTTAGGGGAAAAACCATCTGGGACGGGTTTTGCAGGACATCCGTGCTAAGTTTAAGCACGACTTGGTAGCCATGAAGGGATAAGCAGATATCTAATCACAACACCTGTACATAGTGGGATGAATCACTCCCAGTAGTAAACAGTGCATGGAAGAACGGAATACACGATGAATTCTACCCAATATTTCAACTTGTGCCTAGAGGCGCACCCAAGCATCGTGGCTTTCCAGCACGGCCAGACTTGAACAGTTGATAGCTAACTGTTTCGCCGTGCTGCAGCGCGTCCACATCCTTTATATAATAGCGTTTTTATAAAGCCGCCAGGGCTTGCGTTTGAAAAGGTGCGTATAGCTTGCTAAAAGGGGTAGGGCGCGGCCCGTGCATTTTAAGTGCCGCGGAGCTTGCTCCAAGGTGAACCAAGTGCGGGCAAGCATATAATTGGCTATTATTTACATATGTTTACGTTTAACTAAACATAGTTTAAACTTTTTACCTAACTTGGCTATTTATGCTTTATCTCTTGTGGTGCTTATAAAAGGGGCAAGAAAATGCGACTTTTAAACATAGAGACATTCGAGACAGAGGATTTTTTCGACGGGTGGACTCCGCCATATACCATATTATCGCATACCTGGGGACTTGAGAAAGATGAGATCACGTTTCATGACATCAAGACTGGCAGAATCAAAGATGCAGCAGCTCGACCAACTAAGCTTACGGGGTGCTGTGAGCGGACCAAAAAGGACGGTTATAAGTACATCTGGATTGATACCTGTTGTATCGATAAGACCAGCGCTGTCGAACTCGGAGAAGCCCTCAACTCTATGTTCTGCTGGTACACAAATGCTTCTATTTGCTACGCATATTTGTCAGACGTCCCGCCCAGCAGCACGGTCAATGATGCAAAATCTGCGATCAGCTCGAGCCGTTGGTTTACTCGAGGATGGACACTGCAAGAGCTTCTTGCTCCTAAGGAACTACGCTTTTTCGGCTCAACATGGTCGTTTCTCGGTACGAGGAGCGAATTATCTACCACTATCGAACAGATAACTGGCATCTCTCGTCCTTTTCTTCTTGGCCTAGTGTCTCTTAGCGAGGCAAGTGTGGCGCAACGTATGGCTTGGGCTTCCAGGAGAGTCACCAAAAGGAAGGAGGACATGGCGTACTGCCTGCTGGGGATCTTCAATGTGACAATGCCCATGGTATACGGAGAAGGCGAACAGTCCTTCTTTCAACTACAGCAGGCAATCATGGCGCACACGGATGATGACTCCATTCTTGTGTGGGGCTTGAAGTTGGGAAACGTAGCGTCAGCGGACTTATCAAAAGACCAGATATCGGAAATATTCGCAAGCAAGCCCGCTGATTTTGCTCACTGTGCCCATGTGGTGTCTCCACAGGGCAGTCGAGCTTCGCTCGAGGTCTCTGGCGGTCGGCTTCGGGTGCGGCTTCCCTTACACACAACGTCGAGAGGCAAGACCTATTGTCTACTTAATTGCAGGCTTGAGTCTGCTTCCGGCCTTCGAACTCTAGGGGTACCGCTTGCCCTAAACTCAGCAGGCGGTTTCGCCAAGGAATACTTCAGACCACAGGGACGCTTGCCGATCTCATTTCCAACGACAATTGAATCACGCACCGAACAAATTGAAATTCTCATTGGCCACCGCAGAAATGCAGAGATGGGACCGAATCGCCAGAACTGGTTCTATATCGAAGACTCATCGGAAATCGGCTTAAATCTCGTTGAGGTTCACCCTCTGCATCGCTGGCAAAAACATCAGTCGATTATCACAACGGATGATGCAAACAATGACGAAATCTCCGGGATTCAACAAACTCTGGTTAGACTGCGCTCCAATAAACATAGCACATCGGATTTCATAATGTTACTCGAGTTTGACGCGCATAAGTCTATCGATGGTGAAGCAAGATGTTATGTCATGATCTGCTCCAAGGACACTACTCTGGAGAGCTTGTCACAGGCCCTTCACCATTCACGCCCCAAGATGGATAGGAAACAAGACTCAAGCAACGGAATCCTCAATCTAAGAGTGCTTGCCACCCGGAAAAGTGTTGTGGGCCAGTTCATGTTCACAGTCCAACTCAAGTTGATGGCTCAGCCACCAGAGAAAACCATCGATGTGACGGAAGAGCTGAGACTCATTGAGTTGCACAGGCGTGGCATAAAGTCCTGGTTCTCTCGTGTCAGTAGTGGTGTAAAGCAGTCCGATGAGATGCGACAATATTCTCATCGTATACAAGAACTGGAAGCAACAATCAAAGGTCTGCGGCAGCGAAATACAGAACTAGCTAACAAGCTTCTAATTTCCGAAGAAAGAGGTGATCATGAAGCCCCAAGTTGAAGAACTAGAAGCAACAATCAGCGATCTACAGAGGCAAAATGAAGAACTAGCCGAGAAGCTTCTAAGTGCTGGGAGAAGCAATAATAACGAAGCTAAAGTTGAAGTCCTAGAAAATGGGTTAATGGAGGCCACTGCAGAGGACATTGACAGTGGCTTGAACGTTCCAACAGGTTAGATACATCTTTCCATTGCAACATAGCCGCTTTCGTTGCTTAACAAAACAAGGTGCCATTCCTCGGAAAGACCTCGCTGCGTATTTACCATTCCTGTTTTCTCGGTACGCTTCCGTATTCTTCCCTAGTCCTGCAAAATCTAAGGAGAGTTGATATTTCTATAGCACAGTTCAACCTGTTATTATTAACAAGAAACAGGACGACAACAAATCGCCTCATAATTGTTGGCCGCTAGTCGAGCAAGGACAGTTTGAAAACATGTTGGGGCACAGAACGCCGTATATCTTCCCAGCCATCTTTTCCTTAGACGGTCGACTGGCGGCCGTAGATGCTAGAGGTTCCTGGAAAGATGGTCAAAAGAGTCAGATACACATCTGGAAGTCCAATAGAACAGGTCGATTGGAACTCTTTCACAGAGTTGAGCTGCCAGGCATCAGTCATAAACCAGCAGGCTTGTCACCTGATGGCCAGTTGCTTGCTACGTATGATGACAATAAACATAGGATGTACCTGTTCCGGCCGGATCCAGACGGCCGTTTTGAGATAACGCAAGAGATTGAGACAACGACGGCAAACGGATATTTTCAGGTACCTGGCAAAGCGATCATCTCGCACAAAAATGACCGACTCGTAATCATCCCAGCTCCTGAACCGAATTCGTACAGAAACTGTCATGTCCTCCAAATTTGGGAGCCTAATCGGCATGGTCTATTTCAAAGGATTCAGGTTCAGACACCTAAGCAGACATCAAGGAATATAATTCAGAATATAGCGTCTTTCTCACCCTGCAATCAAAGGCTGGCGGTGTGTTCCCATAATTACTGGATCGACATATAGGAATTCGATAAAGAAGGTTCAATTCAACGGTCTCAAGAAATCGAGCTTCATTACTTTCAGACTTGTTCCTCGGTAGCATTCTCACCAGACAGCCATCGACTTGCTACAACCTTTACGATTAATGGAACCTACACCGATGGCTATGGACGCCCGATTATCTATAAGGACGGATTTCAAGTTTGGAAGGCCGATGGTCAAGGGAAGTTCCACCAGGAACAGGAGCACCTCTTGTTCCATTGTTCTGGCATTTCCCTCATTACGTTCTCCCCAGACTGCCACTGGGTTGCATTCCAGGCGTATGCCGATGAGGTGGTGGGGGTCCAAGTATGGGCGTCCAACCGATACGGTCGTTTTGAACAGGCATTCAAGTTCCAACAGCTAGGCTATCGTATCCATTCGATCGTATTTCTTAACGATAATAAACAAATCGCGCTACAGTATGAGGATAGTTATGTAGCAACTAAAGAAAGACACGACAAGTACACATCACCCAGAATGCGCGGGCAAGACGTCAAAGTTTACGAAAGGATCTTTGTATGGGAAGTTTTTAATCTAGTATAATTTTAAATTGTTTTAAAATTATACTTTATACATAGCTATAGCTACCTCTGACTTAAATAAACATAAAGGCGATATTAGTAACACGTCTTTTAAATAACACTAGCCACTATAACCTTAAATACTTACAAGTACTCCACCTAGTAGCAGGAGTATAAATTAGTAAAGTGGGTGTCACAAGTGTATATATAGGAGCCGACAAGCTAACCTTTCTACGTCGACGACCTAGTCGCATTGTTTCGTGTTGCATTTTCCATAGCGGTACGGCAGCGGCTCTATAACATGATAGTCGCGGCGTTTATGTGTTAGCCGCGCTATGTGGGGATGGGGTTCATGAAGGCTAATAGCGACAAAACATAGCAGATGGCGTCAGATATAAGCGATAGAAGGCAATTAGGTTGAATGTGTCATGTATTTGTTCATGTGTTCATGTTGTTGTTGTTGTGCAGTAGTAACCGTATCTATAGGCAGAATTATATAAGGACCCAGTCATCCTATTAGACTTGAGTCCATTAAATCTATAAAATCTGGTTAGAATTGTCTCTTCTAAAGTGCCTCTATCTTCTAGCTCCCTTTTTAACCTATAGGTGGTTGGGCTCTTCGCACCACCGTGATGAGTTGTGATAGCATGACTTTATAGAAGTAATTGTTATAGCCAACAGCTTATCTATCTCTTGGTAGTATTACGCAACGCAGCAGCAATATGGAGAGATGGACGGAACATCTTGCTACTTCTCGTGCATTATGGGCCAAATTCAATTCCTTGACTTCCTCCGCCACTGTATCAAATACGAACTCTCCCGCTTGTTTCTCGATTCGATTGACTGTCTCGTTGGTCGTGTTGAAGCCACTGTCTAGACGCTCAGATGTTAAATCTGGGTCTTTGTCGTGCTTCACCCAAGCAGCTTGTCATCTCCAAGTTGTCTCCCAGCGCCACAAGATTGACCATAGCGGGAATCAAGGGTAGAGGTATTATCACGAGGGCTAATGTTTAGGGCTGTCAAGGTCTACACCGCTGGTGGTTCCAGTATTGACTTATTGTTATTGCACAAAGAAGGAGAAGTTCTATCTATACAGCAGAGGTTCTGTAGCCAGTATATATAGGCGCGGGCTGAAGGCCCGTGCCCCTATACCCACTCTGTAGCGTTCCGTGACAAGGGCTTAGAATAGTATTCAAATATTGCGATAATCTTCTTGGGCATCAAGGAGGCATACAAGTCTGCTTTTCTCCTTCTGCTCTTCGCGGCGAACATCGGTCTACATATACACGAATAGCTTCGCATTTGCTTGCCTAGATAATTCAGGTCCGTTTCGCAGCATATATGCTCCACCAATAGAGGCGGTCACGCTGGGCTCTGGGGTTTACTCGAATGAGGTCGATGTATGGTACATAGGCGACTAGAAGCAGGAGATGTTTGGGGTGAACTATGACCGACTATTAGACATCACGCGCAAGTGTGACCATAACCTTCTGCTCTATGGTCACCTCGCGGTAGGGAGTGATGAGTTTATGGTGGATGGTGACGGGCGCCTCTGTGTGGTTTAGGATACTTCTTCGAGCAATAATCAGGGATTCAGAAGTGACCCCTGAAGACAAGAAACCGATTTAGCTCATGTACTTTGAGTTTTGGATTGGGATAGTTATTTTATTGCTGTTTACACACTGCCACGGCCACTTATGACAAGGAGAGGGCTTGTCAACAGCATCGCCATTTGTTTCTAATCAAGATGTCCCGAAGAAGAGGCAGTGAAACGGGCAAACTACAAGTTTGAGTCATGTTTAATAAAGTCGAAGCTTGTTAAAAGCCACTACATGAATAACACTGGAGGACATACTCCCTTAGTGGAAAGAGCTACCTTGTTAATTAAGTACATCCACGATGAGTTAGCAGGCGCTTCCGTACCAAGTATTTAATATTAGTTAGATAGAGAGTATAGTTGCATGCTTGAAAGTACTAGACATAGGCCAGCGGCGATGCCACCTCCCTCAGCATCGTCTCAAGACCGCCCAGTCACCCTAGTGTTAACTCGAGCACATTTATTTAGTATAAGGGCATCAGAAACAAAGCAACGATTACGTATAATTTATTAGGGCAAGATTTATACGGTCTTAAAGTAGGGCCCAAGGCAAAATTAAATAACAAAAAAGCTTTACAGCAGTTGAAGCAGCTTGTCACTTTTGGGTGATGTGTGTGTGAAATGAAGTTTGATATTTTGTGGATGATATGTGGTGTGTAGTAGGTACCTTTCATGGTGGTCCGAGTGTTAAACCCATGTCAATCTATAATCCTAGTTGCCTAGTCAGACTAGTTGCACGGACCTACTTTGCTTACCGAGGCAAGTAGGCAGCTATATGTCAACAGAAGCTTCAAGTTGCATAGCGGGATGACGTGTCTCTTTTGATATTGTACAACAGGCGCTACAGGGTCAGTCAAGAACGCCATAACCTGCAAACCACTCGCCGTGATGACTTTCGTGCAACCAGTGCCTAAGGCAGCGCTAGAGCCAGGGCTAGGGCCTGACGGGGAAGGCAGACAGCACACGAGAAATGAAGCCGCACAAGAGCAAAGCGCACAGAAAAGGAAAAGTGATGACGATGACAATAGTGCAGAACGTGGTTAGAGTTCTTTGAAAGACTGAGAAGTCATATGTGAAACACAGTAGCTGACCGATTCACAGATGTGCAAGCCAAGCGGTCCAAGAGCACTGAACAAGGCCTTGATTCCTTAAACATCTGTAGGTCCTTAGATTACCCTTCTTATTGGATATCTTACATTAACTGAACTCTCGGTTTAAGCCGCTAATAATTTGTTGGACGTGGCCTCTTCTTTAACTTTGAGGGACATATGCATTAATGTCTTAAGAGACGAGATCGCTGGGCCGAGACTACGGGAGGAGTTCCTATCACGTACCCAGGATATACTGGCTTGCTGCAGAGCAGAGACCATGAAAGAAAGGAATGCAATCATTAATGCCGCGGAGGAAGCGATTAACGAGTTCCGTTGGACGACTATCATAGAAAACAAAAGAGAATGCCAGATTGACGATTGGCCTAGGACACTGCTTCCCTTCCTCTATAGAATCAAGACGCTACACGAGCGTGGACCGCTTTGCAGGGGTTCCGAGATGGCATGGGAAGCACTCATCAAGGTCGCTAGCCTCTGTATACACGATTGGTGCGATAGCGATCTAAGAATTTCCGGATTTGGTGAAGAAGACTGCGACGAGTTCCATGAGCAGGTCGATGAGCTCATGCTGGTCATATGCAAAACGCAAAAGGAGAAAGAGAACTTCTCGTGGCTACGTAATGGTAGGATGGAGGAGATCCAGCTTTTACAGAGAAAAGCCGGTAAATTCGGAGGTGATGGTCAACTTACTTATCGGTACAAGAGTACTCTCTTATTCCTTGAGCAGGTCTGAGCTTAAGGTACTACAATTAGAACCAGTGTCGTATAGCTGGACCACCTCCGTCTTCACGCGCATGGTAATCTCTTGACAGGTTGCCTACAAACCCCAGACCAAGATGCTAGCCCTTCCTAAAACCTGTACCTGACATCCCCTAAGTTCTTCTACGTTATCAAATACTCACTGGACGTGGCGTACTTGGTTATTTTCATGGCTGGCAACTTATCCACTCTCGGCGTCTACAACGCCATTTTGTCTTCTATCACTAAGCGGTTTAATATATGTCTTGATTTCGGTACAATCGCGCTGTTCTGAGAATTCCGCACACTGAATGACATCCTTACGAAATCTAGCGAAAAAGATCATAGTAAACAACTTCGCGAATGCCGAGTCTATTGCCGAGTCCTCACCGCTTCGATCGCATGCCTCGGTCCTCCCTTTACAGCGCTTGCAGATCCTTTACCACTCTATAATTTAGAAAGGCTTACTTCTTTTGCGTGATTAAGGATACTTGTGGTTTAGAGGGGCAGTCTCGCAGCTCCTATAAAGATTCGAATAGCTCTTATTACCTGATGTTAAAACTCCCATATCAATGGTAAACAATAAACGTTGTAGCTTGAAAGGCTTTATAGATGCTATCTGGCTGTTCGCAAAGTATGTCCTTATCTATGAAACTATGCCGTCAGACGGTCCCATAATACCTCAGCCCATCTGCGTTATTCGACGTAATTGTTGGCTGTTAGTTATATGCAGGCCTTCTATGTTGCATTGCAGCCTGGTTGCTCCAATTTGTGTGGCACAGGTTGTGACGATGTTACCTCCCTATGCACTACGCCGCCTGCACCCACCTTCCGTGGTCCAAACCATGCCGTATCCAATTATAGTTGTGGAACGATAAGTCAAGAGGTTAAAGACCTCCTGAGTATAGCCAAACAACGCCTACAAAGGTCTTAAGAGTTCTTTATGCAACAACAAGTGCGTACTGCCTACACTGGCACTAAATGCTGAAATAAAACATGCTACTAGACTTGTGTCTCCATTCAGACGAATGTGGGCATGTAGGCATAGTTGTTCCTGCTCATCTCCTAAAACTTAGGTCTTTGAGATTTAGTGCTATGAGTAGCTAGAAAGGCCCGGCATTCAAAGGCGGCAAGTTTAACAATCGTTGAAGATGTGACTCTAGAAAATATGTAAGAGTTATATTTATTAAAAGAAATATTTCCACATGCAGATAGCCTGTAATAAAAACCGAAGTACCCGGCTCTTTAATCGGCTGCTTTTACAGGAGTAATAAAATCTGTGATTCAGGAGATAATCTTGGGATGTCAAAGGATATTTACACACTAGGTTACATGGTTTAGGCCAAACAAGTGGAAGGAACACAGATCGAAAATCGTCAATCAATAAACTTCATGAGCCGTAGTCAATAAGTAATCCCCACAATTAACGATACCCTCTAGTTAGACCTCCCTCTCTGCCGCCGTAGCTAACCACTCGTCAACCCACTTGCGCATCCAAGCCCTGCTCACCGGCGGCAGATCCCGTAGCGTCGGGCTAGCATCCAGAGTCTTCTCAATAGCCATCGGCGCCGTCTCCGAACTTGCGGGTTCAACACTAACATTCCACAAGCTATTCTTGTAAAACTCTATCAACTTGATGGCCGGGTTCGCCGCTATAGCACCAACATCATCCGTGGTAGCCTCGACACTCTTCTCTAGTCGCTGCAACCAGGCACTGGCGGACACCACCTCGATGGTCCCGCGACCCTCGATACCCTCCTTGATAGCGGGAAGCACGTCTTCCCAATTCACAACTGTGGGGTTCCGTATATTACGTACCCTAGTCCCCTCCGCTGATACGTCTCCTCTGCTATTGTTCCCGGGGTCGTACGTCACCAGATCCACAACAACATCAGCTAGCGTGTCGACGGGCACCCAATCCACAGCAGAGAAGCGCGGACCCAAGTTGTCAGGTAGGCACCCTAGGTGCCGCGAGCTCATAACCAGACTCGGCAGCCACTCAGCTGGGTTCCACACGCCCTTGTGGCTGACCGCGCCGGCGACCTGGCCCACACGAGCAACGAGGACGGAAGTGTCGAGATGGCGCGCGGCAACGTCACATAGGTGCTCGGCGAGGAGCTTGCTTTTGGAGTAGCCGTTGCTACTACTGCTGCTGCCGTCTTGTTTCTCTGGTAATTCGACAAGGGCTTCTGGGGCATTTCCCGATGCTCTGTCTATGATGACTCCCACGGATGAGACGAAGAGGAACTTCATTTTCCTTTTCCCTCTCAACGCCGCTGCAGCGTTGGAGAGCGTGAAGAGGTTCACAAGTCCGGCCAGTTGTGGTCGGAAAGCGAGCAGGTCCATATTGAAATTGACCGGCCACGCATTATGAATGACAAAGCCCACGCGCGATCGCAGCGTCTCGTACGTGTCTTCCTCAAGGCCAAGGAATGGCTGTGCTAGGTCGGCTTGCAGAAATGTAACTCTGTTCTCGAGCCGTCCACCTGAAATGCCGGCTGCTTCGAAGCGTTTGCGCTGCATTGCACCTCCGCCATCCGCACCACGGTTCAGGCAGTATATATGCCCCACTTTTGGCCTATCGAGGAGGGCACGTAGAATCTGCGTCCCCAGCGTCCCCGTTGAGCCGGTGAGGATGACATCTGTATTTTCATCAGTCGTTATGCCTTCATTTATTGTTGGCTTGATCTGCTGTATAAGCCCCGAGTAAGTATTCAGCAACGACTGCATGAGATTATTATCGCTGTTACTGCTCGTCTTCGATAGAATCGCCTCCGCCAGGCGTGCAATCGACGGGTTATGATATAGCGTAGATAGCGCGAGATGACTTGCTCCTAGCGCACCTCTTAGAGCGCGGATGATGCGCAACGCCTGCAGCGAGTCCATTCCGCTGTCGAAAAAGCCGGTGGAGTCCTCTATATTTTGCCACCTCGTAACAGAGAGCACGGTCTCCCGGATCCGTTGCGTAATGGCCACTCTATCTAGTAGGATGTGCATCTCATCGGCTATGTTGTCGTTGCCTTCGGCGGTATCCGCGGCAGCGTACAACTTGTCTATCTCGGTGGAGTACTGCGTTAGGCTCACCGCGCGTTGAATCGTACCCTTAGCCGCGCGGATTAAGGGGCGCTTCGGGTCCCCAATGAGGACCATAGATTTCTCGACGCGCGCGTGTGCGGGGGCAATGCTGTTGGCCTCCTCAATAGTTGGCCAGATACGTTCAATCAGGGCGGCCTCGTCCGCCGTGTTCTCGATTTTCAGGGTGGGCGCAGGCTCAACTAGCAGCGCGGCCTGAAATCTCTGCGCGCCAACAACGATGGCGCCGACGAGAAGCCCGGGGTTGCTTGCTACCACGCCCTGCTCCATGGTGACGGGGTTTGTCTTCTCGCCGTTGAGGAAGACGATGATGTCGTCAGTCCGGGCTACCCAGCGCCAGGCGTCAGGAATCGCCGGGTGCGGCTCCCAGAGGTCACGGGTTCGGAATTCAGCGAGGTGCTCCTGATTGGAGATGGACCACATAGATTGCGTCTCGAGTAGTGGTAGGGGGGAGGACGAGTCTTGCTGGTGCCGCTTAAAGACCAGCTCATAAGTTCCGTCTACGGTCTCCTCGAAGACGGCCCCCGTACACGGGTGAAACCGGATGTACTTCCAGTCCAGAGGCCCCAGCTCGGTCGGCCAAAGCTGGTGCGCGAAGCCAATCTCTGAGCAGCCGTACTGGCAGCGGAGGGGGACCTTGGTTGCGACTGAGGGTGCGGGAAAGAGTTAGCGCTAATGCCAACGGGAAATGAGTGCAGGAAAAGAAAATAGACCATCAAACAATTATTATAACGCAAAAGGTGAACAAGATTTTCAGAAGTGAGGAGAATGAGAGAAAACATACCGCGATCCCCGATACTTTGCGGTAGATCACCCCCGAGATATACGAGCAGTTTGATATTCGCCGCGACATATTCAAGACTAACAGGGTCCTCAGCTAACTCGGCCACTACTGAGGGAACCAACAATGCGATGTCAGCTGGCGCCTGTTTGAGTGCCTCGACAAGTCCGAGGGCAGTGGGAATAGCCGCCGACAAGGGGGCAATTGGAGTGCTGCCGAAGGGGATACCCCAGAAGATGTATTGTCCTAAGCCAGCTCCCTGTTATGTGTTAGTTTTACACACTTCATCGTCGATCCTTGATTAATCATGAAAGCCGACGTACATGGAACGGCGGCAAAGTGGTCAGCACCCTCTTACCACGCTCAAAGTGGTCGAGAGATCGCACTCCTTCGGGTGGTGCGGTGTCCGTGCCATTATGGTGGCGCGCAATGGCTTCGGATGTCCAGATGATGGGCTTAGGGAAGCCCGTTGAACCTGACGTGTGTCTGCCAATGATTAGTGAGGGAGTCAGTCAATGAATGAGGGGGTTAAGATGGACCTAGACAGGTAACTAATAAAGAAAAAGAAAAAGACCTACATAGCCCAGATGGGGTCCCGGCAATTCTTCTCATACGTCCTATCGCACTTGTAATGCTCGTACACTTTACTCACGAGCTCGACGACTTCCGGGATCGTGAGCTTCTGAGGCTTCACGACTTCGAGGATAGTGAGAGCCGGTGGCGGCACAGGACTGGTTGTTACGAGCGTCTTGCACTTCAACGTCTCGAGCAGCGCCTTGTGCGCGGCCGGGCTGTTGCGCGGGGATGAAAAAAAGATCTGAGGTCGTTTATTTTAGTAAAAGCTTGTCTCTGGGAAGATCTTGGCGCCGAGACGGGACCTGATTCGTGCACTCTTTTACGTACCACGTAGTTTGTCTTGATGGCTGCAAGGAGCAAGGCCGTCAGCCGTAAATCGTTGGGGCCGACATCTAACGATAAAAGAAGGAAAGGGTTAGCTAAAGTAGACGTTGATCGAAGAGAAAGACAAGACAGGGTTCAAGTCAGGATTCAGACTCAGACTAACAAACAAGGACGTCTCCCTGGCCTGGTCCAAGTTGCTCCGCAAGCCACCATGCCAAACCGTTAACGGCATTCGCCAACTGTGAGTAAGTGATGGTCTGGTAACCCTCTTCATACGACATCGATGATATCGGCCAAAGACCGTACGGCGTGTCCGGAGCGTCGCGGGCTACCCTGTCGACAATATGAGGAAGTAAATCATATTGCCAATGTGCTACTTTGGAGTGCGTGCTAGCCATGTTGTTTATTGCCACTCTAAGACTGCATATGTAGACTTTTAGTATTAACTTGGATCTTGAACTTGGTGGATTGACAGACCTCTATGCCATCCGTTCGATGAAAAGAGACGAACCGGTTCAGTTAAAAGCTGCTGCACTGCTGTATGAAGGCCTGCCCTGGGGTACAATATACATGGGGCCTAGGCTACCCGCAGTTACCAAATACGATTTTTAGCTTTACACTGAGTGTGCAAACAATTAGAATTCGCCAGTCCGGTTACCGACTTGAAGCTTGTGAAACGTCTAGACATGAATACTAGTATACTGGGGACTCCAGAGTAGCATTAGTTGTTGGAAGGTACCACGCAGACAATGTTACCACTAGTTTGCCGAATAAGGGTGGTTGATCCTTGGGGCACGTTGTCGCCGTCTAACCGTGACAAGACAGGTAGGTCATCTGTAGATCCTGGTCCAGGGAGTTCAAAGGATCAATTCCATAAAAGTAACGCCATCCCCATTCGTGCCCACTTCGCATTCTGATCAGCTTATATGCATATCATTTCATACAACCTTATGCAGGATGCATGCGATGTGATATAGAAACGGTGATCACCGCGCACGAAGAATGCTCCTCGCCTCCTTTTCCTTGTCTTGTATCAGAACCAACCCAAATGAAAATTTTACACAACTCGCAAGTTATAACCTTTAAATTATCTATTAATACAATAATACTCCACACTACAATAGTAAAAGATAAGAAAAAAATAGGGACTAGTAACTTTGATCTTAGATTTTAATGTGATGTGAATGTCAATAGTTGCAAGGGGTTTTTGGTAGCATTATTGTGTGTTAAAGTAGTCCGGCCTAAGTATACAACGGCTTTCTGCGAAGTCTCTATTCAAGCTCGCTCTGCTCGTATCTTTATTCCTACATAATTACTTATTTGTACATAGGTACTTTGAAATGAGAGTATTAATAATTACTCTTTGATCTTGAAGAAAGAGCCAAACGCGACCGCTCGTGTCAAATAACTGGATATACAAGTAATAACATTCTTCACCTAGCCTCGTCCCAAGATTGCTGAATGACCGTAGTCCGCGTTATTTTCATCTCGCCTGGGTCCTCCCGATGCGGAAGCGAGCCCTGTATTGACTTCTGCGAATCTTTGAGGCCGTAGCTGGCGCCCGCGACAAATTGCGGGCGACTGGCCTGGTTTTCCTCGTCCTTGACCCAGAGGTGATCGAGGTCGTCATTTCTTCTGATGGACTGTTGGCTCTCGCCCCTCTGTCTCTTGTAAGGGCCCTGGCTTAGCTCGTAGTCACCTTTCCCGCTGCTCGCCCCAGCCGCGCTCATCTTGGTCCGGATTAGGGAGGCACCTCCGCGGATCTTCTCCAGCAGCGGACGGCACACGAGCAGAGATGCGGAGATGATGTAGATGCCGCCCTCGGCGAGGGTCCAGATCTGTAGTTCCGCCCCGTTGTAAGCGGGGTCGGTGAAGGAATGCGTGTTGTGGAACGATGCCAATCGTAGTATTGATGCGACCAAACCTCTGCTCTATTAGTTAGCAGCTGATACCTGGAGGGAAGTAATGCATGGTTGTAGGTTGATACTCACATGCCGCCTATGAGGAATGTGCCCGTCAATGCCAGTTTGAGATTAGTAGCCATGTGCAGCTTCCATACGACTGGAAGTGGTATGACAAGTAGGACGGCGTCCGTAATGACGTTAGGCAGCGTACCCCAAACGAAGAGGGGCTCCTTGTCGATACAGTGAGTTTGTTGCACTTCTGGCGGGCCCCAATTGGCTGAAAAAGGCCTGCAGGCGACGAAGAGGGTGATAACGGTGCCGATGCTCGTGCCTATCATGATGAAGACGACGATACAGAGCACAACGTAGATCCAGCGCCCTGGAAATAGACGCCGATACAATATGCAGATGGACAACTTTGCGATCCAGATCGTTGCGAGATACCAGATCGATTCGGCGACTAGGTATTTCAGGAATATGGTGATCTTTTCCGGCTGAGTCTCTTCGAGATAGTCGAGATGAAGCCCGACGCCGCCCTGTTTAATGCTTCCTGTTTGAGGTAATCGTATTGTATTAACAACTATCATTTATCCAAAGGTTTTGCTATCAGTCCTGCCTTACCTATTATTACGCCTGTTTGTAGTAACTGAGCCAGCAGCGCAAACAGCACAAGCCAATCCTCGAATCCATACCGAGCTGCTGTCAGAGATCGTGCGTAGAAACGTAGGGCGACGAGGAGCACTGTGAGAGGGGTGAAGACGCCAATGAAGACCTCAACTTTCCAGCCAACATAGTCTGCTGATGCATGTACGGCAGACATGGTGGTTGAGGTTCTTTGGGGAGACGAAGATAATCAGTTGACTGAGGCGCAAACAGGCGCGGTGAATTGTTGGGACTATTGTCCACAAGACAGCATAACGCGAAAGATGAAATGAATTGCGATGGAATTCTGTTGCTATTGCATCTACAATGTTATGTATATAGGCATAGGTAAGAATGTGGTAAGCTCATCCCCTATAGTAACCATAACGCTTATCACAGCTTACACCCTTAAAGCGCTGTGGAAGCCATTATCAACGTCCATGGGGTATGTTATGGCTGGGGGGATCGCCCCTTTCAATCCTTCGCGTCTCATACCTCAAGGCAATTGAAGGTTTGGTGGGCTGTTTATGCACCTGCAGGGTCTTCAAGGAAAACATGGAAAAGGAAGGGCTCATGCGGAGTGAAGGTGGGAGAGTCGGACGCGAATGCAACCTTAATCCAGGCAACTGGGCGGCGTAGCAGTGGGTAGTGTTAGTACAGTAAGGTTACAGATTTAACTTAGTCCAACTACATGGGTGCGTTTGTCACCTATTAGCACCAACTTCCCACCAGTATAGAGATGATACAGCTGATTCCCAACTGCCCTGCATTTTGTAGTACCAAGTTATACAAATCTGTAGAAAACGCGTGCATTTGTAGAGTCAATGGCATAGGTATTTAATACATACAACTCATGCCGAGTCTAGTGGCTCGGCACGCACCGTGCTTATATGTTTAGAGTAAAGCGCCAGTTGCAAAGCTAACGTACTTAAGTAGGAGACGACAAGGATATCGCAGACTTCTGGTCCCGACTACCGTACTTTACACTAAAAATCCCCTAAGCTCTAGCGCGGATCCTGCCGAGGGTAAAGTAAGGGGAGGAAGGATTTGCGGATTTGCGGGAAAACAGAAATGACCGGCATTTGAACAAGCGTCAACGACTCGACAGGGGTCGACACGAACCACACATGAGGGTGGTCAAATCAAACCAAATAAAACTCGGCTCGAACGAGTAGGATGCACATCAATATGGTATAGTTGTAACGGTCCAAGATGATCACTCCAAAATGTAACGCTGCGTATATGTCACTAGGATTGTAATCAAATCACAGGAAAGCAGGAGTACCTACTGTAGATCAACAAGGCTGCCATACCGCACAATTCAGGTCGAGAATCAGCTGTTGATCAGTCTCAGCCTTTGTGCCAGTCAACATCCCCCGTTCAGCAAGCAGATTTAGGAAAACACCCTCAAAATTCCCTGCTAGTGCAAGCTCTAGCACGGCGTCACATGATTATCATACCGATGACCTGCATGATTCGTTTTCAGTGGACGGAAAAGACTTTTCTGCGTGCTAAGAATTTTATTATCATCCACTTGTGACGAAAAGGGTTCGCGTCAGGTGACTCGAGATACCATCCAGACTTTCTGTGCTAACACTCGACATTAGCAGGGGTTGTCTCACCGGCCGTTCATTGGCTGGAGCTACGGCATATCCATCATCACTTATATGTATAGTTTATGTTCTAGGTCAGGTTCAATCCGGCGGATGCACGCCGGTGCAGTTGCCCCTTTACATGATCTCAACGGTAAACCATCGTGGAACCTACATGTATCCATGACAAATGGCGATCCCGCCGTTTGACTGCACAGACATGTGTCTTCACGATAACAAAGTGGCGGAGACCATGACGAATATAGGGGTTCTCTGGAGTCTACGTGTCCCTTCTCGCCGGTCCTCGGGACTGGGTGATGGAGCCGTTATCTTTGGAAGCGTTGATCTTGCCAGAAGAGCTGTTCCCTACTTTCGATGATCTCTGCAAGGGACTTATCTTTGAATACCTAGTAGTACTCTATATTAATTTAGGCCAAGCATCAATAAATGAAAGGGATTGCGGCCAGTCAGACCTTCTATCTCATTGCTTACTTTAGTCCCCTCATAAAATGCCATCCAATAACATCCGAGAGCCGATCGCCATCGTGGGAAGCGGTTGCCACTTCGCCGGCAATGTTGACTCGGCATCGGGGTTATGGGAGCTTCTCCGCCAACCCCGGGATGTACGTTCTGTGATACCGGACAATCGTTTCAGTCCGGAGGGATGGTATCACCCCAACGGGTCTTACCATGGCCACTGCAACGTCAAACAGTCGTACCTGATATCCCGGGATGTGAGGAAATTCGACGCCCAGTTTTTTAATACCAGCCCTCTAGAAGCTAGGAGCCTAGACCCTCAACAGTCCTTCCTGCTCGAGACTGTGTATGAAGCAGTAGAGGCGGCTGGATTGACGGTGGAGGGCTTGAGGGGCAGTGACACGGGCGTGTATGTTGGGGTGATGTCAGGGGATATTGAAGCCAGCCTTTTGAGGGACACGCAGAATGTCCCCATCTATATGACAACGGGGACAAGCCGGAGCATAATATCAAACCGCATCTCCTACTTCTTCGGCTGGCAGGGGCCCTCTATCACGGTCGATACAGCATGCTCGTCGAGTCTTGTCGCGGTGCACATGGCCGTCCAGGCTTTGAGGGCCGGTGACTGCCAGGTAACCGTGGCGTGTGGTACCAACCTACTCCTCGGGCCGGAACAGTACATCGCCATGAGCAAGTTGAAGATGCTGTCGCCCGACTCCCTCAGCAGGATGTGGGACCGGGATGCCAATGGCTATGCCCGCGGCGACGGGATTTCGGTGATCGTCCTCAAAACCCTCAGCAAAGCGCTTGCGGATGGAGACGACATCGAGTGCATCATCAGAGAGACTGGAGTTAACCAAGACGGTTCTACATCAAGCGGCCTCGCTCAACCTAGTTCATCAGCTCAGAAAGAATTGATTTGTAGCGTGTACAGGAAGGCCGGTCTCGACTTACTCAAGCGCTCAGATCAACCCCAGTACTTCGAGGCGCACGGCACCGGGACTCCTGCCGGAGACCCCATCGAAGCCGCCGCCATGTACCGGGCTTTTTTCCCGGATGAGACGAGCACATTATTGCCGGGTCAGGATCCATTGTATGTCGGCTCCGTCAAGACAGTAATCGGGCACACTGAAGGCTCAGCCGGTATTGCCGGCATCCTCAAGACCTCTCTGGCGCTGCAACATGCTTGCATCCCCCCAAATTTGCACTTCGACAATCTCAGTGATTCCGTGGCACCGTTTTACAGTAATTTCGAGATAAGCAAGACTACGAAACCGTGGCCTAAAGTCAAAGGAGGCGGACCTAGGCGTGCTAGTGTAAACAGGTAAGTTGTCTGTCTGGTATGTGGTTTCAAACTTAATAACCATACTCGGTAGCTTCGGTATTGGAGGCACCAATGCCCATGCAATTCTCGAAAGTTGGAATCAGATGACAAACGGCACGTCAATTAATGGTGATCACGACGAGGTCGTCCTTTTCTCCCCAATTGTCTTCTCAGCAGGCTCTCAGATATCCCTGCGGAAAGCCCTGCTCGCATATGAAACCTTTTTGAACACGAATCCAACACTCAATCTCCGGAATTTAGCATTCACCCTCCGAGAGCGCCGTTCTGTGTTTCGATATCGGGCGGCATTCTCAGCAAACTCGATCGAGCAGCTCAAATCCAGGATATCAGAGAAGCTAAGCCGGGAACCTGAGGTCGGCATATACGTCAGCACTCCACCATCAGGGGAACAAGACGGTCCCAGTATCCTAGGGATCTTCACCGGACAAGGCGCGCAGCACGCCCGGATGGGTGCCGAGCTGATCGACAAGTCCTCGACGGCACGTCAGATAATCCAACAGCTGGATGCGTACCTCGCCGAGCTACCACCACCCGATCGTCCCAGCTGGAGCATAGAGGCTGAGTTGCTCGCTGAGCCGTCGCGAGTTGGCGAGTCTGCCATCTCCCAACCTGTATGCACCGCAATCCAGATACTCCTCACGGACCTCTTGAAAGCTGCGGGCATCTCCTTCAGCGCCGTCGTAGGACACTCGAGCGGTGAGGTCGGGGCCGCATACGCCGCCGGGTACATCACAGCCCGTGATGCTATCTACATCGCGTATTACCGCGGCTTGCACCTCGAGTCGGCGCGTAGCCCTAGGGGGGACGATGTTAAAGGGGCCATGCTGGCGGCTGGTATATCGATGGAGGAGGCATCAGCTCTATGCGCCGGGGCTGCGTTCGAGGGCCGAGTTTGTGTCGCGGCTAGTAATTCGTCCGCTAGTGTCACGATTTCTGGGGATGAGGATGCTATCCTGGAGGTGCAGAAGTGGCTGGAAAGCGGGCAGACGATGAACCGGCGACTCAGGGTGGATAGGGCCTATCATTCACCGCACGTTGCTCCGTGCCTAGATGGCTATGTCAAATCGTTGATAGATTGTGATATCAAGCCGCTACAGGCGCCGGTATACAGGTGCACGTGGTACTCCAGTGTAAGCGGCCTGCCCATTGGAGATGCAAAACAAGCAGGGCTAGAGGGACCATATTGGGCCACGAATTTGAGGGAGTCCGTCCTGTTCTCCCATGCAGTCAAATCCGCAATAACAGCACAACAATTCGACCTCGCCCTCGAGGTCGGAGCTCATCCGGCTCTCCAAGGCCCTGCGCGCCAAACCATTTCTGAGACGCTGGCCAAGGATATTCCTTATCACGGCACCCTTGCCCGCAAAGTCGATGCCGTGGAAGCTTTCGCAGATACCTTGGGTTTCCTATGGACACACACGAACGCACCATTCATGACTCTGGACAATTTTGAGAAATTCATGGCTCCTGCGACAAAACATCACAAGTTCCGCGTCCTGAAAGGCTTGCCAGCATATCAGTGGAATCACGACACGACGCACTGGAGTGAGTCGCGCATCAGCCGACGAATGCGCCTGAGAAAGCGAGTCCATCCTCTCCTCGGAAATATGTGTGTCGATACGGGACCGCATCAGTTGGTCTGGCGGCACTTATTGCGCGAGAGTGAGATCGACTGGCTCCCTGACCATAGAGTCCAGGGGCAGACCATATTTCCCGCGGCGGGGTATATCTCCACGATTATCGAAGCCTCGCAGGTCTTGATAAATTCGGCGGAGGTCCAGCTAGTCGAGATGCGAGATTTCTATATACATCAAGCCGTCAGCTTCGACCCGAACCACGACAACGGTGTTGAAGTTTTGATCAGTTTGACCGACATTTCCAAAACCCGGCCCGGTCATGTCAGGGCTAAATTTACCTACTCTGCGGCATTGGGTGCCTCCGCCGATGAATTGACGTTAGCAGCCAGTGCGGATATCGACATCACCATCGGCAACCCTTCTCCGGGCCTGCTCCGGAAACGTGCACCCACGCCGCCTCACATGGTCGACGTCAAGCCTGAGGTCTACTACCAGAACATGGATAGCCTGGGATATCAATTCCGCGGCCGGTTCGCATCTTTGCACTCAATTACCAGGAGACACACGGGGTCCTCGTGTCTCGTAAACATAAGACCACAAGATGACGACGAGGCTAATTTCGGAAAGCCCCTGACCATTCACCCTGGGGAATTGGACTCGGCTCTGCAGTCTATATTCCTCGCTCGGGGGTACCCTGGAGACGGGCAGCTGTCATGCCTACATCTACCCCAAAGCTGCTCCCTGATCAGGGTCAATATGCTTCTCGCCAAGCAGATGACCAATAAAAATGCATTGATTCCCGTCGACTCAAATGTCGATATACCGACATCCGAAGCTCAGGGGTTCTCCGCCGACATTGACATCTACTCTGATGTCGGCGATAACGCAGCAGTGCAGTTTCAGGATATAATACTCAAGCCACTACAGCAGATATCCGAGGACGATGATAAGAAGGTGTTCTACGAGACGCATTGGGTGCGCAGCGGGCCGGATGGCTTGTCGGCGGCGACTGGCGACGCCGTGGTGCGAGAGTACCATTCAGAAGTCCTCCCTACATTGGTGCGGATTGCGAATTTCTACTTGAGAAGACTGCTCCAAAACAACTTCGACGATGTCAGCGCGTCTACAGCATCCCCACATCTCAAGTACTACCTAGACTACGCTCGAAAAGTCATCTCTTACTCGGATGGAGGACAAAATAGGTGGATGCGGAAAGAGTGGCTAGACGACACCTTGGAAGACGTTATCCAGGCAGGTAAAACATTGCCCAACATACCAGATGTGCCTATGATGCACATCGTGGGCCAGGGGATGCCACGAGCGCTTAGGGGCGAAGCCGACATGTTGGAGGAACTGCGTACATCGGGCCTTCTCGATGAGTATTATGCCTACGGATTCGGACTAAGTGAATGCACGCAGTGGGTTGGTCGGATCATAAGCCAGATTGCCGATCGTTATCCACATATGAAGATTATAGAGATAGGTAAGCCTGGTGAATTCCAACCTGCCTTCACCTCAAGCCCTTTTACCTGCCTGATCATGGTTGCCTAACTTAATTTTATATAGGAGCCGGTACTGGCGCTGCGACCAAGGGTATTCTTGCAGAAGTTGGATCGAACTTCCTCAGTTACACTTCCACGGACCTTTCCGTAGGATTCGCGGAGACTCAGGATGCAATCTTCTCCAAGCACCGGCGTGAGCACCCACACCGGCGTGTCATGACATTCAGCGTGCTTGATGTAGAGAAAGACCCTATCGAGCAGGGTTACGAGGAGGGCGGGTACGATCTGCTCGTCGCCTTCGGCATAATACATGCAACAGTGAATCTTGAGACAACTCTGCGCAATATTCGCAAACTTCTTAAGCCCGGGGGCTTCCTCGTCGTCGTCGAACCAAATGACGAAACCCAGCCGGGAGGAATCCCTGGCTTCATCTTTGGGAGTTTACCTGGGTGGTGGCTTGGTGTCGATGAAGGGCGAGTAACCTCACCGTTGGTCTCGGCTGCTCGCTGGGACGAACTGCTCAGGGCTACCGGTTTTTCTGGAATCGACGAAGCTGCTCCGAAGGAATTTGAAAGCATCCTAGGCTTCTCGAACTTCGTCTCCCAGGCTGTTGATGATCGTGTACAGTATCTGCGTGCTCCTCTCGCCACGCTGCCTCTCAAAGCCCCCATCTCCGACTTGTTCATCATTGGCGGCACGTCAGACAACATCGCCTCCCTGGCCGAAGAGCTGCGCCAAACCTCAGAGCCTTTTGTAGTGAAAACCAACATGTACAAGACTCTTGGGGAGGTCGACCATAGTCTCCTACATCCAAGTTCCGTTGTCATCTCTCTAACCGACCTCGACAAGCCCATTTTTCAGGATATTACCGAGAACGAATTTCAGGATCTCAAACTGATGTTCACAGCACCAAAAACCATGCTATGGCTCACGACGGGCCGCCGGGGAAAGGAGCCTTACTCTAATATGACCGTGGGCTTTGGGCGGTCGGCTATCAACGAGACAGCTGGACTCTGTCTCCAATTCTTGGACGTAGAAACGCCAGCGAGTCTAAGTGCGCGCCGGGTATTTAAATTCGTACTTCGTCTTCTCACGACGTCGTCGCCTGAGGGCCGAAATGGCAAGACTCTATGGAGCTTTGAACCGGAAATAGTTATCGACCGGCAAGAACGAGAGCTGCTTCCGCGAATAAAACACGTTTCTACTCTGAATGATCGCTATAACTCAACGCGAAGACAGATAACGCGGGAAATAGATCATCGAAGCAGTCCCATCGTTTTGCAACGAGATGAAACGAAATGGATTGCTAAACAGCTGTCGCTGTCAAAGGACAGCACAGCAGAGGAAAAGACGCGGATAATTGAGATCAACACCACACATACCATTACGTTCGCCATCAGGACTCGTCGAGGGTACGGGTTCCTGGCCTTAGGGATTGAGCCCGTATCCCAAACCAAGTATCTTGCCGTCGTCCCCGCCCCAGCATCAGTCCTCCGCATCTCTTTGAGCTCAGCAGTTCTTTGTCCCGATACGCAACTCAACGACGGCGCCCTCCTCGCCCTAGTAGCGGCGCAGTTGGTAGCGTCGGCTATTTTGGATTCTCTATGGGAAGACTCTCAGGAGGAGGTCGTAGTGCATAACGCGCCCACAGTGGTCGCCGAAGCCATTGCTACAAAGGCCTCCTCTAAGAACATCAAGGTGGTCTTCATGACGGATTCCCATGAAGAGCGACAGGATGCGCCTGATAGCTCACGAGTGACACTCCGCCCTTATATCAGCCGCTCTGCGCTAAAGAAGATCCTGCCGTCCACGGTTTCTTGTTTCGTGGGACTGACACAGCGGGCTGCCGCCGAAACCGGCCATAGCTGGGAGAACCACTCCACAGCCCTCTCTTGCTTGCCTCCTCATTGCCGACGCGAGACCCTCGACACGTTGTTCTCCCTCTATGGGTCTAAAAGTATTGCTAGCAACTCTACGAGTCTGGCCGACCTTCTCCAGCATGCTCTAGATGACATTACAAAGCTTGAGGAACGAGAAAGGGCGATAGCCACGAGTGTAGTCTCAGTCGCTGACCTGGCTGGCCAAGAAAGTCTAATCATTGACCCGTTGACCGTTGCCGACTGGACCATATCGAACAGGATATCCGTACCGATTACGAGGCTAGATAGCGAGTCAGTACTATTCAAGACGGACAAGACGTATTGGATCATAGGACTAGTCAGCAAGCTCGGAACGTCACTGTGCGACTGGATGGTGAAGAAGGGCGCAAGAACAATCGTCCTCACGTCTAGGAACCCCAAGATAGACAAGAACTGGATCGCAACTCACGCTCGCAACGGGGCCACTATAGCCATTATGCCAGGGTAAGCCACCTCGCTTCCCCTCATTTCTTGAATAATAGTAGTTCTAACAAGACGATCACTCTAGGGACATCACCGACGAAGCCAGCCTTCGGGCCGTCAAGCAAACCATTACCACTACCCTCCCACCCATCGCGGGGGTAATGAACGGCGCCGTGATCCTAGAGGATGTATCCATCAGCAACATGACCTTCCCCCAGCTCCTCACCGTCCTCGGCCCCAAATCCCAGGGAAGCACGAATCTGGACCGACTCTTTGCCTCTGCAGACACAGACCCCCTCGACTTCTTCCTGCTCTTCTCTTCCGTCACCTCCGTCTACGGCAACCCGGGTCAGGCCAACTACGTCGCTGCGAATGCATATATGTGCGCCCTGGCCGCCCAGCGGCGGCAGCGCGGGCTAGCCGGCACGGCTGTTGATCTGGGCTCGATCTTCGGGGTGGGATACCTGGAGAGAGGGCAGGGCAGGGCGCTGGACCTAACGATCTCGAAGATGTATTTCATGCACCTCTCCGAGGCGGACTTTCATCAGATCATTGCCGAGGCTATACACCGTGAGCGCGAGGGTGCAGAGGGACGGGCGGTTTTGTCGACAGGGCTTAGGCCGGTAGAAGCTGGCGCGGCGGACCCACCGGTGTGGGCTGATAATCCCAGATTCGCGGCCTTCCTGATGCATGAGACGAAAGGAGAGGATGTTGGGATGGGCAAGGAGGGTGGGGTAGTCGCCAATGGTGCCTCTATCAGCGATATGTTGCAACAGTGCGTGACGCAGAGAGAGGTTGAGGACGTCGTCAAAGGTGCACTAGCCACCCGGCTCCGTAGAGCGCTGCAACTCACGACGGCCGATGATGATCATCTCATGTCGATGCGCAGTAGGGAGGTAGGCATTGACTCGCTCGTCGCGGTCGACATCCGCTCGTGGTGTCTCAAAACCTTCGATGTCGCTGTGCCGGTGCTGAAGATCATGGGTAACGATACGCTGGCGAGCTTGGCCGAGCTTGTTGCAGAGAGTGTACCTGCAAGCTTAGTGCCTAATGTGACAGAGTGATATTGTTGCGACAAGATCTGTTAGATATTCAAGCATAGCTCTATGTTGATAGATTACCAGTGGATCTTCACTTCAATAGTACTAAATACCTAGTAACAAACTAAAAATATACCTAGACAAATAGGTACTACCTACTTAACGATCTTGTGCCATAAAACATTAAAGAGTTGATACAACTTGGAATGTGGCAACTTTTTAATGCAGTATAAATATTAGGTACCTACTTAATTAGATATGCCTTTAAACGAGCTACCTGATATATTACATGGTTTAGCTAGGTATTCAAGTTTATACAACAATTACTGGCCATTCTTATTGAATAAAGCGATTGATGATTAAGAACGAAGTTGCGATTTAAGATCTTTGCTCCCACACAACCAATTCATCTGTAAACAAGCTTAGGACTTAACATGCATGCGACTTCTCATGATTATAATGCTTAACCACCGCCCTCTATCATCATTCACTGTGGAATTTGTCTCTTACGGTCAAGCAAGTTTTTATTCGTTGCTAAATACTCTAGTCATGCACCACTCATCATCTCGTAGTTCTATTGCTAATACTCCAATGGAATAATGATGTCTTCATCATATTAATTATCTAGTTGCTAACGACGCTGATTGTTTTCGACGCACACTAGCCTTGCAGATTCGATTGAATATTATTAGTAACTGGTTCCAACACTTAAACAATCTCCAGCCCCCTGCAATATAGTTACAATAGCACTCTTCTTTAGGCAATACTATGTCAGGACTGTTTACTCTTTAGATAAACCTGTCTTTTTTTCTTTTATAGAGATGATCTTTTAATCCTAAACCGCAATTGCTGACTAGAAACTACATATAAAACTCCTAGATTAAGTCACAACTGCTGATGATTCGCTTGGTTACAATAGCCACAAGATCTTTATGTTTATCTCATCTGTCCTACAAAGCTAAGCGTCCTGTATTACGCGACGGAAAAGATATTCGTATTATCCGGACGAATCTGAGGGGTCCGGTAGACCTCTGTTGGCTTCGGTCCCTTTTACCCCGAGCTTCATATTCGGCTACTATTTATCCCAGCGCATAAAACCTTGACCTTCTAACGTTCATCACCGGAATAATCATTCTAGTTCATGTAGGTCATATGCTTTTCTCGCGTAGGTATAACAACTACTTGTGAGAGAGATAGGCTGACGACGCGGACTTCACTTTGTTAACCGCCCCACTATATTCTTCAACTTTGACTCATAAGAACAGGTAGTATAGGTGAGGTTTGTTAACTTTCCATTAGCCCTGATAAATAGTGAGTTTTCGACTTGATGGATAAATGCTCGAACGTATCTAGCAATACTATATTAAATTTCATGGACTCTCCGGACAATAACTAATTCCATTCCACTTCGTTCAGTTCTCGAGGCCCTCGTACAACATCATAGAGCTGTAAGCCTGAAAATGAAGGCTGTTTTTATACCCATCGTGGCAGTCTTTATTGGCGCGCTGCCTACGAAGCCCCATGATTCTGGTCCTTTTCTCAGCCAAGTGGCCGATCATACTTGGATCATTGGCAATGAAATCTGGAACCTGACCCAAGGTCCGAAATATGGCGTGCAGCTTTATTACAAGGACCATGATTGTGTAGGGGACGCTGTCGGTCATTACGTGAGCTACAGTAAGTGAATAAAATTATCCTCACTAGAGTAGCGCAGTAAAGAAGCTGACATAAAAGACAGACGGGGCCGCAAGCGATTTAAGTTGGAACTCAGCCTCTATCTTTGATCAAGGCTCGGCTCAGGGTGCCGACTATATTGACGTTGTGTTCACGGCCGATGAAGGCGAGATGCATTGGGTCATATTCTCAGGGCTCGCAGGAGCATACCAGTACTTTGTAAACCGGGCGCTACCGGTGCTCGGGGAGTTTCGCACGCTATGGCGTCTGGATAACACGACGTTCCCTCGAGGCAAGACGGATCTTAGAGACGAAGCGCTGCCACCTCTAAGTGACTACATAGCCGCCAACAAAGTTCAAGACGAGACTTGGTTAAGTCCTGATGGGAATGGTTACATTACGAAATATGACTTCACCGCCTGGGTTCGAACACAGTTGTATTATGGGGTCTACGGTGACAGCTTTGGGAGCTGGTACATCAACCCAGGTAAAGATTATTATAATGGAAACCACTTGAAACAAGAACTCATGGTAAGCCTAAAATCCGTACCATCATCCCACATAATCAAACCGACGTTCAATGCCTCCTCTAGGTTCATCGAGAGTCCGCAACGGGCGACGCTGTCCAGCTTAATATGATCCACGGCACCCACTTCATGGCCTCGTCTTCAGATGTCTTCCCAGATGGAAAGATGTGGGGACCGTGGTTGTGGTATCTCAATAACGGATCCAAGGAGGACGCGGCTAGAAGAGCAATGGAAGAGTTCGCTACTTGGCCGTATGAGTGGTTCGGAGACGAGGCCTACCAATCTCGCGGCTCAGTAACGGGGCAGTTAGTGCTTTCAGATGGCCGACCTGCAGCAAACGCCGCCGTGTTTCTGGGCGACAACACTCCAAACAAGACGGCGCTGGATATGGGCTCAGACTATTACTACACTTCCTATGCGGATGCTAATGGACGCTTTGAGTTTAAGAATGTACGAGCTGCCCATTATGGCATGCAGGCTTGGTCAAATGGGAGCAAGATTGCGGATGTCACGACTCATTTTCTACGCAATGACGTCTCTGTCGAGAAATCACGTGCCACGGACCTTGGGGATTTGACCTGGGATGTCTCGAACAAAACTCGAATCTTCCAAGTCGGCGATTTCGACCGGATGAGCTACGGCTTTCAGCACGGCGGCGCGCCGTTCCAGCATGCACTCGTTGCAAGCTGCCCGGAAAATCTAGTCTACCGAATTGGCCAATCTAAGACATCTGACTGGTGTTTTGGACAAACATATTTAGGGAACTGGACCATCCTGTTTGATTTGCCAAACATGACGAGTATCACAATAGCCAAGAACGCAACCTTGATTGTGTCTCTAGCCGGTTATTCGTCTGGTGCAAGCTCAACAATCTGGGCCAATGGCCAGTGGATTGGAAATCTCACCAGCGATGCTCCCGGATTGCTCAACGATCCTTCGCTGTACCGCTCAATGACCACCGCTGGTGAATGGAGATACTTTGAATTTGAATTCGATGCTAATGCTTTATTGAAAGAGACTGCAAACGAAGTCACATTCCAGATGACTCGTAGCACGACTTTGCACGGTGTCATGTGGGATAGTATTGTACTTGAGTGGTGATAACAATAGGTTAACGAACTTATGACGGTTTACAATTCTTCGGAGCAACGAGTGGATCGGTTGTATCCCAGCCACCTGGTTTTGAGACAACCTTCCGATACTTAGCCACTTGCGAGAAAGGTGCATCCTTCTTCCATGCCATTTATACATAACTTATCATATGAGAAACTCCACTTTTTTGCCCAAATTGGAGTAGCATTAACACGAGATTTATTTGAATCAGTAGTTGGGACAATTTGGACAAACTACATACATGGTGACTAGTGTGGTTGGAATTTTTGGTTTGCTTTTGTTGCTAGGGAGGAGCTAATAAGGGGAGTCATTAATAATGCTAGCTACCGCAAAGCTTTCCTTTCGCTTCTGCTTTTCTTCATTATGCGCCTGAAGCATGCCTTCACATAATTTTGCTCTTCACTACATATCTTCTTCAATCTAAGCCACAATGGTTTGCCAAACGAGGAGCAAGGCAAAGCGACAAGCCGAACAACAAAACACTCGACAAACTAGAAGCAAGACTGCGAAGCAACACCAAGTTACCGGTACTACGCCTGGCCTTATCTACCAACAAACTAGAAAGCGAAACGTTCTAGGTGCCGCGCGTGCCACCAAAAAACGAACTCGAAAACTAACCTCATTCAACCGGCTCCCTACCGAGATTCGTCTCATGATTTGGGAGGAATTCGTCCGTACTCCGCGGATTATTCACATTGATTTTCTTAGCAGACCAACGGAGGCAACCCGAGGGTATACTTGCCGCTTCGAATCTATAAGGTGGCGTCAGACTAAGTCTGAGCAGGTCAGTACTGTTTTTACAACTTTTGCTTATCTTAGAGACCAAACTTACTCGTGCCTGGGGTTTCTACATGAACCAAATTGTTCGATATCGCTTGTTTGGATTGAGAACGATAACTGACTTTGGATCTATCGCTAGGTCTGCCCCCTGCTGGGTGTTAGCCGTGAAAGCAGATATGTTGCACTTAAGGAGCCCTTTATCCATTTCGGTATCGAATATCCCGCATTGCAGCGTACACAATTCCGTTCAGACAACTTAATCGCTCGCACCTTCAGCATCAGAAGCCGTGATACTGTATTTTTCGATAATTCAGAATCGCTGCCTTCTCAATACTTCTGGGGGCAGGGAAATGTGGCAAATATCGCCAATGTTATGATCGGTCTAGATGTTTCTCTCATCAACTACAAGAACCTAGATGCGATTCCATCCTGGCTCCAGGTGTTCAAATCTGGATGGTGCCTCACTTATGAAAGGCTTCACACCAAGGAGTGTCTACAAAGGATTTATTGCCTTCTACGGGATTCTAGCAACACTACCACCGACAAACTCCAGCACTGTAGTTTGGATAGCATTCGGGAACTTACTCCAGAGATGTTAAGTAACTTTCCAGGGCGCAAGAAGGATCTCACAAGGTGGTTAGAAGAGTATGATACATTCCCCTCAAGCAACGATCGTTCCGTGTTCTTCACTACTGCGGAGATAACTGCATTCAAGAAACTATGGAAGAACGTAAGTGTGGTCGGGTAATACAAAGAGGTTAAATACCGTTTTCTGTCAGGTTTTTATCGTTTGCGTATCCTTTTTCTGAGACAGGGCCTGTGTATCTGGTTGTTGCGTGTCACTATTTAATCGAAGTATAATACCCAGTTCCTGGAATTAAGCTCTATGAGAAAATGGTTCTGACAACTATGGTGGCGTTTGTTGCATGTTTGAAGCCCTTGAATATATGTAATGTAAACCCCTCCGTAGAGAGGTATTCAAAATCTCTCCCTTGCATCGGCATGGGGCTGGCAATTATTGGTCGACCTCAGCCCTGGGAGGCCTATCCCTTGCCGGGATATTACCTATTCAGCCCTTGCTACGACGTATTACGTTTTGTTTACTTTATTTCAGCATTTGTCTCGATTACGTCTCCTTCACCCAACGAGCAAGATGGAGAGAATTAGTGACAAGATTGCCGGACACTTGGTGGAAAAGAGGGACGAACTGTCAAATTTCAAGAATGAGCTTCGCGGGGCAGTAGAGGTGCTAAAGCAACTGCTAGACAAGATGGATGAGGGTACCCAGCAAATTCTCGTCTCGTCCTCGAACGCCGTGAGACAATACCGTGGCCAACCGAACACTGATGACGATTTCCAACAGCTGGTCAAAAATCAGGAAGTAATCATCGACAAGCTGGAGCATGACATATTAAGCACAAAGCAAGAACTGCAAGAACTAGGGAAGCTATTTGGGTAAGGTCTTGGACCGCAGCGTCGGGGACCCTGTACTTGAGGTAAGCAATAGACACTTTGTTGTTGCGCAAAGGTCTATCAAACCATCTGTGAGCGCTATCTGACTACCTAATGTACAGGGAGTTTTGTGTGCCTTGCCTAGTGTCCTGTAACACTTAGCCTAGGTTATTATTGTTGGGTTGAACGGTTATGGTTGTATGTACATGTTACATTTAATACCAGGGCCAGCGAAGGAGACGATGTCCGACTAAGCAAGAACTATTATCTGTCGATCTGTAAATATTGCAGCACACGCCACGGCTCCCACGTCTCCCTCTCGAGGGTCCCTAGGACGACGAGAAACTCGTCGAACCAGTCCAAATACCGACGACACACAGCTTCGCACGCCAGATCAGCGGCGTGAGCGTTGGAAAACCACAAGGGCACCTCACGGAACTATAGAGGCACAACGCAACCCCACTCCGAGTCCAAGACATAGATAACTCGTACATCATCGTCGACGAGTAGATCGCAAGACTCCAAGTTCCCACGCGCAGGCGACAAAGAGCGCCGGCACCTCGTTCCTCGTCATCAGTAACGCCAGCACGGCTCCCGGCGGATGCACCGCCGGCAAGCTGCAGGAGCATCGAGGTGTATGCGGCAGCGGAGATGATGGAGGGATTGAACCCTCGTATTTATCGCACGTCGACTCCAATCATCTCGGACACCTCGGGGTCATTCTCATGATGTCGCAAACACCCTATACATAGGAACCCGAACCCCGAAGCTGCATGTATATCGCGGCGAGCGAGCGGTAGACGTTGTCTTGTCGGGCATCTGACAGGGACGATAGGTTGCTGTATAATAGCTTCTGGCCCTCGACGTATTCGAGGATGAAGAATGACGCGAGCGGGTTCGGATCATCGTTCAAGCGGTATGCTACGGTGCGGAGGTTGGGCTTACCTATTCGTTTGCTCGGAGATTAGCTTACACAATACTTATTTCTCTTCATTGCCAAATTGAACGAAGCAGATGTTGTAGCTACCCCGAGCAGGTGCCGCGAAGCAGCAGTCGCTGCGCCGATGGGACGATGCAAGCAAGGTTGCATACCTGGTCTTCACGCAATAAACGCGTCGCGCTCCTTGTATATTTAAGTTCGAGAGTGGGTTTGTGGGACCCTTAGTTCGGCTTTGCTTAACGCTTTACTGAGCGAGGTGGGCAGATCTTCTGAGTACACGCTATCATCTGCCTAGTAGGCCTTCTCTCCATGACAATACCTCACGAAAGGATTTCTTGTTAAACATCAACTATATTTATTATTCTAAATGAACTATTGACGTAGTAACACCTGGATTATTCATTACTGCCGCCTTAAATCTTGGTGATACAAATACTTCACCGATGAATCTAAAGGTTCCAGTGGTGTTCGGTCGTAGGATAACAGGTAAAGGACAGTTCTGCAAAATGTAAATACCATCATCTCGCTTAGCATCCTTATGCACAATCCTCAGTTGATTTCCACGTGTAATTGCGAACACCATCCGTAGCGTTTCCAGGCACCCGAAACCTTCTTCTATGGCGAACTGAGTTCGCTCAAGGTTTGTATCGGTTAAGTTGCCATTATTGCCATTAAATCCAACGTGGAACTTCAAGTAAACCTCCAAACATCGTGCAAGAGTAGCACCTCCGATCAACTGATTAGCATTGTGAACGATCCAGTCCCTTAGGCGCGAGGGTCTTCGCATCATACCACCGTCATAGGAGCCGCACATATCCAGGAGTGCTTGTATCACAGCAATTCGATCTAGCTCTGCTGGCGCACGTATTGCCAAGCCCATAATCAAGTTGAGTGTTACTGTCTCCGCCATATCAAAATTGGGGTTTGTGACGTCTCCACGTTTGTTCTCATGGGTCGCTGAGTCGAGGAAGCCTATAATGGTATCGAATCGACGACCTTGCACCTCGAGGATATTATTGTGTATTTTATTATAGATCTTGTGTCCTGGGCGTCTTCGGTCTAAGCACTCCATGACCCATGGAGGTGGCTGAGAATGTATGTTTGCCCAGTCGGGCGCCCAAGATGGCAAATTCCGCTGGCCCCGGGTTCGATGGGCAAGCAGTATAATATCCGTTCTATCGTGATCCTCTATCATACATCTGGCAGTATCGAAGAAGACCTGTTCGGCTGTCTGCGAGTAATTCGGAGTCGGTATCAGCGTCCGGCCATCATTTGCCAATGAGAGGAGCGCGTAAAGTTTGTCTCGAGGATCGCTGGCTAGGGATCTGCGACTTAGAACCAGCAAAGGTATAAGGCTGATTTCTGTACCAGCCCTCAACCTATTCTGCTCTCGGTCTCGCATGTAGCGAAGTGGTGAGATAAGGTGCTGAGCGTACTGGGCGGGTACCGAGGTGCCGAGTCCGTCCAGTCGTCTTAACATGGTGCTCCAAGTTACGGATCGCCTCCCACAGAGGATGACTGGAAACCTGGCTCGGCAAATTTCTTGAATTACCCAGCATCGAGTCCAGTATGGTCGGCTGAGGAGGCGGATGACCGCTTCACATGCAATCTCAGCCTCCTCGGGTAGCTCAACCTGCTCGCTAAGCCTTGGACCACCCAAAACCGCCATTGCCATGTTGGAATCATGATCTCCTGTTCCAAGCCAAGCAAAAACAATAGTGGCTTTAGAAAAAATTATGTCCATCATACGCACTTGGCCACTTTTCTCGTCGCTGTCATCCTGATTGATGCACAGATAGTCTACCCATACCAAAGTATTGCCCATGTGCCATAGTTGTTCCAAAGCCAATTGCAGGGTCTCTGAGACTCGGACGCTGGTGTTTTCGACGACTAAGTTTTTCGTGTTGGGCAAATCACCCCAACAGTAGGACAGGGCCACATAATTTAGATTATCCTTCAGTGAAAAGTATTGCAATCGGCATTCGAATCCATATTCAGATGTCGAGCTTGCGCTTTCGGATAGCTTTAGTAATCGAACTTCGTAGTCACGATCCTTGAGTTGGCTCTGATATAAGCGCACCAAGGTATCGTCGCCTTCAAATGATAAAGAATGCCGCCCAGTAATTTCAGACATTCTGGCTCAAAAGAACGCTTGTATTCTATTGCCACTCTAGAGAAACAGAGTTTTGTCATAGTACTCGTTCGCGAAGGGTCTAGCGGGGAAAGCCTTTAGCAATGCAATGCCAGCTGAAAATGCAACGGTCACGATCACGTGCCTTATTCATCCAATCATGAGTGCGTTAGAAGATGCAGTATGCTTGTTCCCCGATTCAAATGGTCGCTATCACGGAACACTACAGAGTAGGTATAAAAGCACGGGCCTTTAGCCCGTGCTTATATATACTAGCTACAAAACTTTTGCTATATAAATAAAACTTCTTTTTTTTTATATAATAATAATAAGTTATTATTAAAATTATTAATAGTAAAAATTATAATAGTTTATTATATTTAAAAAATTTATTTAATTGTTTTTTTTTTATTAATATTAACCCGTTTATTTAATATTATTTAAATATAATAAAATTATTAATATTTATTAATTTAAAAACCTTTATATTTATATTTATAATAATATTAACTAATAATTTTACGTTTTTTAATATTATAAATAAACTTTTTAAAATATTTAAAATAATAAATAATTAAAACGTTATAATATAAGCTTTAAATAAAATATTTTAAAATAATATAATAATAACTTAGTTTTAATAATTATTTAATATTATATTAAATTATATTTAATTTAAATATAATAAACTTTAAAACTATAAAAATAACTTAACTTTAATAAATAACTAATTAATTATTAATTATATTACTTTTATAAAAAAAAAAATTTATTTAATAAAACTATATTAATATAAGCTTAATATTAAAATTATATAAATTAAGCTTATAATATTTATAATTTAATAATTATTAATAAAAAAAATTTATATTAATAACTTATTAATATTATTATAATAAAAAATAACTTTTTTAATGTTATATAAACATTAATAAATTTATTAAATAATTTTTTATTATATATATAAATTATTTTGTTTTTATTTTTAATATTAATTATAAATAATAATATATTAATATTAAATTATTAAAAAAATAATATTTATTATATATATTTTATAATAGTTTAATCTTTATTAAAACGTTTAATAAATATATAACGCTTGTTTTTTTTTTATACCTAGTTATATATATATAATAAAATTAATAATAATTATATAATTATTAATATTATTAAAATTATTTTATATAACTAGTTATAATAACTTAAAAACATAGCTTTAAACTTTTAACTGTTATATAAATAAGTTTATTATATTAAAGCGTTAAAATTAATATAAAAATAAACCTAGTATATATATTAAGCTAAACTTTTTTTTATTATTTATTAATATTTAAAGGTTAAACGTTAATAAAAAAAATAATTATTTTAAGCTTATTAATTAAACTTTATTAAATATAATATATATATTTAAATTTAAATAAAATATTAATTATAAAAATAAAAAATAAATAAAAGCTTTATAAAGTAATTATTTTTTTAACCTTTTATTTTTATTATTATAATTATATTTTTATTATTATTATATTTTTTATTATAATATAATAAGCCTTAAAAACATAACCTTAAATAAAATTATTTTTTTCACTTAAACAAATGGTTAAACTATAACTAAATAATTAAGCTGTAATTTTAACAACAAGTAATTTAATAAGCAATAAATAGCCCCACTTAAAAAATAAGCCTTAATTATTTATTCTTAAAATAAATAAAGACTTATTTATTTTTTAAAAAATAAATAAGTTATACTTACTTTATTATTAACGCTTTATAATTATATATTTATAATTATATATATATAACTAAATTTATTATATATATTATTTTTAACAAGTTATTATTACCATGCCAAGTATAACACAGCTATAAATAAGCTGTTAATTATATTAATAATTAATAATAATTAATATAATATATAAATTTTTAATAAATTTAATAAAATAAAACACTTGCCTTTAATTTATATTTTAAAAATAATAATAATTATAATAAAATAACTTTTATAAATAAAAAAAAAAATAATTAAAAAAGTTTTTATTATATTATAATTTTTTATTTAAAACAACTTATAATAATAATAAAAATTAAAGTTAAACTATTAAATAAAATTATTTTTAAATTATTAATAATAATTAAAAAAATTAAAATATAAAATATTTTTTATTTAAATAAATAAATAAACTATAATTAAATAATTAAGCCGTAATTTTAATAATAAGTAGTTTAATAAATAACAAGTGGCCTTATTTAAAAAGTGGCTTTAACTTATTTATTCTTTAAATAAATAAAATATACCCACTTTATTATTAATTACTTATAATTATATATTTATAATTATATATATATAATTAAATTTATTATATATATTATTTTTAACGGGCTATTATTACCACGCCGGGCATAATATAATTATAAACAAGCTGTTAATTATATTAACAGCTAATAAGTAATTAATATAATATATAAATTTTTAATAAATTTAATAAAATAAAACACTTGCTTTTAATTTATACCTTTTAAAAAAATAATAATAATTATAATAAAATAACCTTTATAAATAAAAAAAAAAATAATTAAAAAGGTTTTTATTATATTATAGTTTTTTATTTAAAACAGCTTATAATAATAATAAAAATTAAAGTTAAATTATTAAAATATAAAATATTTATATAAATTATATATTTATTATTAATAAAATTTAATTTATTATTATATATAATTTTATATATTTTAATAATTTATAATAATTTAATTTTTATTAAAATATTTAATAAATATATAATATTTTTTTTTTTTTTATACTTAGTTATATATATATAATAAAGTTAATAATAATTATATAATTATTAATATTATTAAAACTATTTTATATAATTAGTTTATATAATAATTTAAAAACATAGCTTTAAACTTTTAATTAATATATATATTAAGTTAAACTTTTTTTTATTATTTATTAATATTTAAAGGTTAAACTTTAATAAAAAAAATAATTATTTTAAGCTTATTAATTAAACCTTATTAAATATAATATATATATTTAAATTTAAATAAAATATTATAAAAATAAAAAATAAATAAAAGCTTTATAAAATAGTTATTTTTTTAACTTTTTATTATTATTATTATAATATTTTTATTATTATTATATCTTTTATTATAATTAATATAAAAATCTTTTTTAATAATTTTTTTAAGTATTATTTTAGCTTAAAAAAAAAAACCTACTATTATTATATTTAATTATAACAAGCTTTAAAAATATAGCTTTAAATAAAGTTATTTTTAAATTATTAATAATAATTAAAAAAATTAAAACATAAAATATTTATATAAATTATATATTTATTATTAATAAAATT
>JBAWJW010000070.1:0-52062 GCA_037356055.1 Xylaria sp. Z34 | reverse complement strand
ATTAAAAATTTATATATTATATTAATTATTATTAATTATTAATATAATTATAATAACTTATTTATAATTATATTATACCTAGTATAATAATAATAACTTATTAAAAATAATATATATAATAAATTTAATAATATATATATAATTATAAATAATTATATAATTATAAATAATTAATAATAAAATAAATATAACTTATTTATTAAATAAATAATTAAGGCTTATTTTTTTTAAATAAAGTTATTTATTATTTATTAAATTATTTATTATTAAAATTACAGCTTAATTATTTAATTATAATTTAATTATTTATTTAAATAAAATAATAAAATAAGTATAACTTATTTATTAAATAAATAAGTTTTTATTTATTTTAAAAATAAATAATTAAAGCTTATTTTTTAAATAAAGTTATTTATTATTTATTAAATTATTTATTATTAAAATTATAACTTAATTATTTAATTATAATTTAACCATTTATTTAAATAAATTATTTAAAATAATTTATAATAATAATAAAAATTTAAATTAAATTATTAATTAATAATAATAAAATTTATAAAAATAATAATTATAAATTTTTAAATTTATAATTTATTAAATTTATAAATAAATATTAAAAATTTATATATTTATTAAATATTAAAAATTAAATTTAAATATAATAAAATATAATAATACCTTATATTTTATAATAAAATATATATAAAGCGTTATACCTAGCTATTTAAATTACTAGCCCCTTAATTCTAACAATTTTAGGTCAGCTTTAATGGATCAAGCACTAACATCGCACTAACATCGCCCCTGTCCTTCCCGTCTGATAGTCTTGGCTGCATGATTCTCGAGCTACTTGGCCACAGGTCCCTTATCGACGAGTCCCTTGAACCTCCAGTCGAGATGGTCGCACAGTAGGACTAGTTGCAGGGTCTCATGCCATCCGCATGATTGAATCACTTGGAGGAGCGAAGCATGGCTCGGCGATGCGGGAAGACCTCTGGGTGACGAATGCGACGTATGGTCATGAGATGAGCTGAGATGGTATTGCGGTATGGACGTGATCGGTGAGAAGGAGAAGGCTGCATTACTTGATCTCCTATACTGGATGCATGCGTAGGAGCCCCGAGGAGCAGCCAAGTGCAGAAGAAGTGGGCATCGACGTCGTACGAACAGGGTCGGAAGGCTTGGGTATGAGGTCGTTGGGCTGTGACGAAGAGTCGAGAAGAGCGGTTCCAAGTTGTCAGTCGTCTGTACTTGCCAGTTTAGAAACCATTCCACTCCACCCCAGAAGCACATTCTCCCCTCGATACCAGACAATAACGACGCTGCCAGCATGCTACAATGATATCATAAGACGTGTTTCTATTGCGGTACTCGACATAGTAAATACATCGTCGAGACCATACAGACCTCCCGATATGCGGTTGTTCAAAATTGCATAGAGTGACAGGCGTAGGTAACATCTGGCGCTCCTCTAGCTCCTCTAGGCCCTGGCCCAGAACAATTATTCTATTGATTACCCCCGACCCCAAATTGGCGTATGTAATGGAACCTATAGCCACATTGGCGCAGCAATTACGAAAAGCTTTGCAGCTGGACCCATCTGTGTGACGGTCTTAATGGCGGCGAAGGATTGCAGCGCGCTTATGAGCCCCTGAAACTGCCTAATATTCATACGAGCTGTATGTACTTTTTCTCCGTCTATCCTTTGACTGAAGTCTCACAACTAATAAGCGAGCGTGTGAGGCGCATTGCTTTTACGCGTCAACATTATTATTTCAGAGTGTACATTAGCGACCATGGAAGATGCTTCGGCCAGTCAAGGTAGCCGATTTCCGGTTCGCATGGGAGTGTGGACTGTTTGGTCTCGAGGTCAGAGGGGCTCGACTCTCACTTTATGTCGACGTAGCACCGATCTGTTCATTGCAGCCACGGCGTTTTTATCGTATTCATTACGAATCGCGCATGAAGGATTATTTGCTTCATGTTCCATCGATACTGCTCGACTGCTAATCGGCGGGACGTGTCGCGGCCTACGCCGCTGGTGGTTCCAATAATGGCTTATTGTTATTGCACAGAGAAGGAGAAGTTCTATCTATACAGCAGAAGTTTACTAGCCTGTATATATAGGCGCGGGATGAAGGCCCGTACCTTTATACCCCTGACTCCCAGAGGTCATTTCGTAGCGTTCCGTGACAGGACGCTCTCTATCACCAACGTCAAATAATCTTGCGTAGCTCTTCATCCCCCGAGACTGGAATCCACATGCTTCTCAGGCTATCATTAACAAATCGTCGCTCTGAGGGATGGTCCCGTCCACTACTGGCAGTCATAGTTGCAATTCTTTGTGTTCGTATATCTACTATCGCAGGTGGACTTTGTTCACAAATAACGATAGCCTATAGTAACGAAGTCTTCGTAAAGATCTAAATTGCGGATACACAACGGATTTGGCAGTATTAAGACACCCTTTTCCATTCAGGAGTCCGACAAGCCGGAACTGACCCCTGCTATGCAATGGGCTGAACATGTACGGCTGCATGCTAGCTCTGGGGTGATGCCTGTGGGCTAATGTGAGTAGTGTAGAGACTCGGATGCCGAAAGGGACATAATAAAAATCGGACGAAGTTTAATCTGACAGGAGTCGGGACTTGTTATTGCAGTTGAAGCTATCTCATGAGCCTGGCTGGATCCCTGATCACAGGGGGCCACTCCCCACACGAGGCATCCAAGCGAGCGTTGACATCTATAACGTTGCCACTAAAGGCTATAATTTGATTGGGGTAAAATAGTTATGAGATGAATATGTGTTTAGTAGGCTTTTATAGGTATCTGGTTGCGTGGCTTTACTAGACTATAACTCTTGTTTGTGCAATACTTTAGCTAATATTGTTTTTGGAGTGAAGCTTATTGATTTTTCAGTATCAGCAGTCCAGCTAACAAAAGCTGCGCAAAGAGTGTTGCTATTGTGTGTGTGTGAAGAGCTTTCTAGGGATGAATCATAGCTGATTGAAAACATACACTTGGATCCTGCCCCAGAGAGTTACTACCACTGGAGGCATACTAAGCGAGGATCGTGCGCCGCAGCACAGTGTTTCTTGAAGAAACGCAGGGCGTTGACTAGCACAAAAACGTTGAGGTATTCCTCAGCACCTTTGTAAGAGTAAACTTTACCGTCGCACCTCATAACAGCTCGAAATGTCTTCATGACAGCAATTCTGTCGCTCCAATTTGCAGAATCATGACCAATCTTGCCCAAACATTTCCAGCGGGAGGCATCATTGGTCGGCTGGAACAAAAAGCCAAGTTCTAACCCCCCTGTATCTAATAGGTAGACCCGTAGAGCAGTGATATGACTTATAAAAGGCGCTAGAGATTTGCAAAGAGGCTTGAACGACTTATAATAGTATTTCGCAGGTGCGTCGCTGTCTCTTGGTCCCTTGCGCGGCGAGAGGCACAAGTCGAAGGAATTTTTGCGGTAATAGATTGGCAGAACCTCCTCGCGGAGTTGTCGACTAACTTGGGAAAGCTCTGGTGCTTTTAGACTTATCATGTTCCCGTACTCAACCACGGCAAACGTGTAGATCAAATTGCGAATTTCAGCGGGGAAGTCGAGTATAAGATTTCTCTTCTTCGAATTAGTTGACATACTTGAGAGTAGCTCATCTGAGCCGGATGCATACCTTCTGGGCTACCACGATAGTGCTCGAACCACGATCGATGTGCTTAACCTTGAGACGAGATATCTTTTTGGCCATACTGTTGGCAAGTAGTAGTAGGCGACGTCTGGTAGCAAGCTTTCTGCCCGTTGTCGCAGATAATTTCCAAGGTGACGTTTTGAGTCTGGTTTTATGAAAGGCCATGGTTCCTGGAGCTTTGCGGAAGAGTTGAGGCGGATTGGAAGGTAATTGCTTAGAGTTGGGCAAGGAAAGGTGCCGAGGTTATACAGCTGCACACATCTAACTTGTAGATGCACCTGCTTCTCAACCATGTATTTAAGGTAAGTACCTGTCCATAAATGGACTTGGAACTTTCTTAGGTAATACTCGGATACTGTGGAAGGCGCGACTTCCTGCTAAATACTGTAATAAGGCAGTTACCTAAGTAGGCGCGCCTTCCCGATATCTCTTTCGACATTAATTTAGTCTTTGTGGGGCACCTGCACGTGGCGGATAACTTGACGGCACGGCTCAGATAATAGTCAACTTCAGAACTTGATGAACAGAAGAGCAATTACATGTATGCAGGATAGGCAGCGATGTCTCTTTTTGCATACAAATATGGAAGAGTTGGTATGGATGCCTCCAGGACTGAACGTTTTGGGATCCGAAAATTGAATCCCCCATGCCATCTGCGACCCACTGGCCAACTTACACAAGATCATTGAATAATCGTTCTGCTGTTATTAGAAAGCTCTGCTGGGTTCAACAATTACGTGACCTCTCATAGAGCTCCGCCCGTATTTATCACTAGTTGGACAGATTGTATTAGAAATCAGAAATCCTAGTATTTTTGGCCTTGCGTTGCGCAAATTTGTTGTTAACGCCTAGTTGCAATTTTGGAAACTTAGTTCGAAAGCCGACTACTGACATATCATTTTCTGTGGGAACATTGAAGTTATGTGTGACCGTAAGTATTATCTTGCTAGTGTAGGAGAGAAGACGAGGCATTGTCATTTGTGCTATAATTTACGGCGACATGGTAGCAAAGCTTCACAGGAAATATCATTTTAAAAGAACAATGTATGATATATTGTTACATCCACCCTCGAGAAACAGGGTGTTCTCATACACTTTCTCTACTATAAAACCCAGGAACTGGAAACACAATTCTTTAAAAGAATACGCTTTGTAGGGAAGCTACAAAAGCAAGAAGAAAATAAAAGACGAGATGAAATCATTCCTAAGCCAACAATGAATATTGTCTTCTGGCATCTAGGCTACAAGAGAAATATTCCCTGTGTTCGAATGTGGCCCATTTGCCAGCGATGGTAGGCTCATTCAATCGACCAGACCAGACCAAGCCTGACTTTACCCGGTGACAATAGTGCAGGTGCCATGCTTGATGATATCATGGAGGTCGCCGTGACAGTGGATCTTGTTGTGGCTGTGGGCGGAGCAGCCGCCGACCTGGATGCCACCGGAGTCAAGAATGGCGGTAGGGGGGCCGTCGGTGCCGGAGCAGCCGGTAAAGGTGTATTCAACCTCGCCGAGGTTGAACGCCTGGTCGCAGGGCGATTTTGTGAGAACTCCCACGACTTGCTGACCGGGACATGCGTGCTGTCCGTCGATCCACGTGACTCAGTGGTTGGTCTGGTCGTCGTTCTGGAATTCCTGGCCGAAGGCAATTGTAAATTGGGCGCTCACCAGGCTATTGAAGGCGGCGAGGCCGAGAAAAACGACGGGTCCGGCGTTGAAGTGCATGTTGGAGTCGTGGTTGTATATGTTTTAATTCTCGGAATGCTTAAATGTTTATAATGGTGGTGAGATAGCGGAATGAAGAGCTTTAAGGTAGTGATGGTTGTTATGGTGATGATGATGATAAAATCGAACCTTGGAAGCTGTAGAAAATAAGTCCTTTACACATAGTGAACTTGAACATAGGCACGGAGTCCTCGAGCATCTCGTCTTACTTCGGCTCGCATTAGTCTATCACGACGAGAAAGTTTCGCGCACCAAGAATAGACGAGCTTGTCTTGAGATTCTAGCATACCTCCTCCCCTAGCGCGGCTGGCGTTGATTGTAATTGCCCCCGTGTAGCCCCCCGCCTCCGTCCAGTCGAGACGACGGCGCCGACAGGATACCGTGAGACCATGAGATTCTGCGGCTAGGGCGTGGCGGTGGCGTCCCTCCTATGATGGTGGCACTGCGTCTATTGCACACGTGAGCAAAACTAGCGAAAAAGCACAAGATGGGACTTCACGAATGCAATTGCGGCGTGGTAGTGATGAGAACCGTAATTGAGGCTTTAAACTCGCAAATTTAGGTTTCGGAGCCGATGCATCAGCGACCATCAATCCTAATGGGCTTCTGTCTGCCACGCTGTAGACATTCTGAAACATTATTCATTGAAATCTACATCATAGCGAGAGATCTATACCTATCTTACGGCCGTTACTCCAGATCTGTAGTACACAAAATTAAGCATGAGCTTGTGATGCAGCGTATCACGGTGTATCTAGTGTAGTAGCAGGGGGTGCATGTGAAGTTAGTACCCGCATGCACATGCAATACTTTTTCAACTCCACTGATCAGAAATAGAACGTGGACGCGAGACTTTAAACAATACAATGAAATCTGATGATTTTATATATCTGATTTTATTAAGCTTGGTTTTGTGCCCGATATTTCTTCACGAGCGGCCTTAAAGTTGTTTTGACGAAGTTGAGAGTAGCTATATCTGTCCGAGCACCTTGTTGCGGCCATTTCTTTTTTCAACCAGCTAAGAGCGGCTATTAAGAAGTGTAGTATTTAGTCTTTTGTCCTAGTTGGAGTTCGTGCCGTAAATTTTGGTATGATGAGTCTATTTTTTTGAGGTGCACCGCATCGAGTACGTATTGAATTATATCCAGCATTGAGGGTGAAAGGTCCTCTGTTCCGCGCCGCGCCGCTAGGAGATTCTGAAACTTTTCAAGTAAGTTGTCGGTACAATTTCGGTTGGGCTGTTGGTGAGTCAGATCTTAGATATGGGCAATTTGACCATGTGCATTTTGAAAAGGATGTGGCACTGCTTTGCTGTTAGTTGATTTTGATTTAGTGGATCAGCCCGAGAGTAGCTCGTGATATGTGGGATTGAGTTTCATAGCATTGTGGTCGCAGATGAAAGCCAGCCGAGGGACTGTAGGTTGCCTAAGTTGGCAGGAATGGAATGACGTCGTTTCATACTATGTCAGCCTTACGGAGTAAGAGAACTGGATATTTTCCATCCACACCTGACTTCGAATATCTGCGGCACCGCTTTGCGGCTCGGGTTTGGAATTAGTGCTGATAATCCAAGAAATACATTCTCAACTGTCCGTTTTTTTGGGATTCGCAGAATGTTTCAATTACTGTCTCGTGTAATTCATAATGATCGCTACTCGATGTTCACTGCTTACTTACATGCCACTAGGTCTTACACCCACATCGCCGTTGTTCTCAAGGCAAGAGGGTGACTGCACAAGTTGTTGAAGGAATAGATTTGTAAGGGGAGTTATACATAGTCATCGATTGATACTATTCCTGATACCAACAGCCTCCACGAAGGTGTACGTGACAGATGGGCTCCTGTTAATTCGACAACGATTAGAAGTATAAAGATGGGACACGGGAGCGAAAAAGAGAAGTTGAATTGGGCTCATGTTCATTTTAGCAGCATCGTCGAAACTATCAAATAGACCATCCCCTTCGAATACACTTATGCTTGACCTTTCCTTCAATCTTCAAGATGCGGTTCTACAAGAACCTTCTCACTCTGGGCCTGGGACTGCTCACGGCGTGGGGCACTCCCATCGTACCTGCATCCGAAAACAAGGCCCGTGCTATTGAAAACCAGCCAACCACTGATGTTCTTGACAAGCGTGCCGTCCCGGCTACTGTCAACGTCGCAGTCTGGGGGGGTCTCGGAAAGGGAACCGAGACACATCCAACATATGTTGCTACATTGAACACCGCCCTTTCCGGTCCGCCAAGTCACAACGAGTTGATCGAGTATGCGGAAAAGGGGTTCGAAAGCATGATGGCCCAGAAGCATCCGAAGAAAAACACCCACCTCATGGCAGCGCTCTTCATCCCGAGCACCAAGAGCATATACTTAAGCTCGGTACCCGACGGTCCGGGAATCAAGAAGATCAGGAGCACTGGGGCTGCAAACGCTCCTGCGTGGTGGTCGCAAGTCAAGGCCCGGGACCCTCTGGTGTTCCACGCCGAAGACGGCGCGGCATACCGCTATGAGAACTCGCTCACGACAAAGCTTAAGCCCGGCAATATGTACCCTGCCGGTTCGTTCATCGCTGTGTACGGCATTGTGGAAAATAAGGCCCCGCAGCATGTTCCTCTTTGCGCCGGCGGTGGAAAACGGCCACTCAACGTGCCTTGCAGCACCGTATTCCGACATCTAGATGTTGGTTTCTGAGTGTAGAGCCAAAGATCAATCGATTAGGGGCTCGTGACTGCCTATCTTACTTCCAGTCATCAGTCTCCGAAGTTGAGCAGAATGATAGATTTTTCTCGGAGGTAGAGTCGTCGAGTTTATTGTTTCTTTTGTTTTCTTTAATTTCCTTTCTGTCACTTCCTTTTGCTTTCCCCTCTTCATTTCCTCTCTCTGCCTTGCTATGTACCTAGTTGCCACTCTCTATATTCAAAAGTTCATTTCGGAATAAACGCCTGTTTCGTGCAATTGTCCTTCTTGTGGGGATTGTCGTCGTAAATATTCAATGCATGGGATAAAGCTAATGAAAGCCGCAAAATGAAATAATGGCTCCGGAGCCGTACTAAGTATTTATGCATAAGTGTATAGTTGACTAGCACCTGAACGAGGATGTGGACCATAGGCATCTTCAGTGTACATCCTTGGCCAGATCTGGCTGCCATCTGGCGCGAAGACAGAATCTCCTCCTCTAGTTATTCCATCGTACCATAATCGAGGGAGATTGATCCACTTCCCCCTAACCTTAGAGTCGTAGTCCGGACCAAGAACCTCCTTTTCCAGTGCAGCAGAGGATCTGACCATGATAGCACTTGCAGTACAATCTGGCCATTGCATATAGATGAAAAGGTCTTGGAGGTCGCGCATGTTTCTGAGGCTAGCTGTTAGGGCCTGATACGACGGGCTTAATAAGCCTTCAGAATACAACCATTGTCTACTCTCAAATTCCTGGCCAACGAAAAGAGCGAGGCTGAGCTTCCTTATATCGCATGCGGCCATGAGTAGCTTTATGGTCTCTTCCCACTTGCCCAATAGCTTAGCGGATGGAGGAATCATTTTAGACGGGAAGACAAGGCCTATCGAGCGAAGGAGAAAAGTAGTATCTGGTGGCAACCTCTGAAACATCTCTATGAGCGGAGGACATTCGATTCTACATGATGATATGTCATCAAGTCGGCCGCATCTTGGGAGGACGATAAAACGGTTTCGTTGAAAAAAGATGGTCTTAGCGATATCTTTCACTTGACGACTGACAAGAAATATAGACAACGGCAACCTCCAGCACGTACAACTCGCAGAATAGGTGCCGTGGTAAAATGAGCATGTACAGCAGTCCAATGTTGCCGTGCATTTCTTGCAACAGCCGAAGGGCACTAGCCCACGGTCGGGGCTCCATTCTAAATCAAAGGGCGCAACAAGTTCAGAATATTCTAGGATGTGTGTAAGTATTTCTGCGGGAAGATGATAAGTTTTTTGCTTGTTCTGTGGCACCTGATCAAGCGGGCGACCCAACAGGCGAGAAACGGCCCGTTGTGCGAGAGCAGAATGCTCCCAGCTCGGCTTTTGGCTCAGGCGAATGGAGCAGGCCCTCAGGTTCTGGATGGGCGATAAACTGTCGATGACATGATGAGCAGTCTCGATGTCCTCGGTATCGCAGACTAGGTCAAGGCGCAAGGATTCCGAGCGACAGTGGACAGCTAGTCTGCTCACAGTAGTTTTCCATTCCTGTAGAATGGCCGCATGTTGCCTTGCACGACTCCGAAGAGGTTGGTCATGGACCCCGTACTGTTGACATAAAGGGTGACAGGTAAACAGAGGCTGGGACTCTGTGTCTTTGTAGACCTCCAGGAAATGGAATGGCTGCAGGTAAAAACACTGACAACTATTTAGACGGATGGTCAAGGTGCGAAGACATGATAGCGCAGTAGGGCTGAGGTTCTGTAAAGGCTTCAGACCCCATGAGTCACTCTTGGCGATGATGAATGAGTTTTCTGAGTAGAGGATACGCAAGACCTCGTCGGATATGGTTCGAGAGGCGCACAAGAGGGAAAAGGGCAGCGGCGGGCAACGGCAGCCGGGTATGCAGTCAACCGTGTAGAGACGTCCCAAAAATTGCCTAGACTCAAAGAAACAGGCGAAGTCAAAGGGTTCATCGTCCAAGCTGATGCATATTCGACTGCGGGGTCCTTCTTGATTGAGGTTGACGGGACAAAAGCGGACAAGCCCAGCGAGAACGTAGATGCGATGACGAATGTGATAAGGGAAGTCTAGAAAGGACAAGGTGCATGATGATGATGAAGACGCCTTTGGCTCGGTTGAGCGTCGCAGGAAGTAGTAGTCAAGTTTGCGCTGCACCATGGTTTCGAATCTAAGGGGAGCGACCTAAGTAGACTCAGGGGCTCAACAGTTCCGGTACGGCGCATAGGTGGAGTCAACATGCCGATAGGAAAACGGAGGAGGTCCGGCCGCTAACCTAGGTAATGCCGATAACTATCAAGGTGGTCCCAAGATCGCTGTTGATTGGGCGGTCAGGTGTAGCAGAACCTGCGTGGGGCCGCATTAGTCAGCAGACGCTTCGTACCGAGTGGAGTGTTCAATATTGCGTACAAATGTTGAAGTGTTGGTATGTGTGAAATACGAGTCACGATGCGCGGTGTTTTGGTGTATCCCATCGGGGTCTGTATTGATGATCTCTAAAGTAAAGGTTGCATCTAAGGTGGGTAGAGTCCCATACAAATACCTAATGGTGGGTGGGTCCCTACAGCCATTCACGCAACACTCAGCCAACAGGACTCACACCCCTGACTATAGCTCCAGCCACCTGTAATTGACTCCAGATGCCAACAATATGGGTTTAGTTCCTCAGCTATCAATCTAATACCATTGTATGGTCTAACACCATTGTATCCCCAGACAATTGACTGCTAAGTGTGCTACACAATCTCCGTAGATCCAAACCGTCGTCAATTCCTCATCGATTCGTTCAGCCATGAGCTTCTTTCGTGCTTACCCAGTTCGTCTTGTGGGATTTCCAGTCTTAGCATTATTACTCGCTTATGCTCTGAAAGGCGATGTGTTTCAACCGTTTTTCATCGATCCTCATAATTCTCCTGGATTGAGCAAAACCTCTTCTGCGGAGGTTTTGATCATTGGTGGCTCACACGCCGGTATTTCTGCTGCTCTGACTCTCGCTCGTCACCAAATTAACGTTCTAATCTTCGACTCTAATACACCTCGCAACAAATGGAAAATGCCGACACACGCCCTCCCAAGTTGGGAAAACCGCAACGCAGATGATCTAAGAAGAGCGAGAAAGAACGAGTTGGTAGAAAAAGGAGCCTACTATCGTATCAGTTGTGTCTGGGTTAGAAAGCTAGACGCTGTCGATGTTATGTAAAGCATAGTAGGCACACTACTCAGGGCCAAAGTTTTGAGATGTCGTGTCGAATTTCAAACACTATGTCTACTCTTGGTGTTCTGGGACTGTCTCTAAAAACTGAGTGGCCGTTATTCAATCAGTGCATATAGACGGCTGCTTTAATTCTTCTAATGTGTCCGTAGTGGCACCCTTCGTCCCAGCTATGAGACCTCACAGAGGGATCACTCAGGCCTTCTTCACAATGCATATCTGAGCGATGGCCTCTAGTGTAATGTTGCCGTTCTCATCTACATGGTACCCTGGTTTCTTTGCGAGGAGGGTTTTATACGTAGACACTGCTACATCCCACTTGTCCTCATCCTCCTGAGTCCATCCTCCCGGGGGCTGGCCGATAGCAGACCAAATGGCTCGAGCGAAGTCATCCAGATCTTTAACTGGGAGGAACGCCGACTTCTCATAGAGTTGTACGTCTGTAAACTGAAACCCTCCTTGCACCAACAAACTTCTGAGGTAGTCTCGATCTTTATGCTGTGGTTTTGGTTCGACGGCCAGATGGGCATCCGGCCCGTAGACGGCCATGCGAGTCTCCTGAGCACATTCGCCCTGAGGGATCTGTAACCAAAAAGCGGTAACGGCAGTGCCGCCGGGGGCGAGCGTGCGATACATTTCTTTGGCGGCTACCACTGGGTCCTCAATAATGGGGAGCCCGAACGAGAGGAAGGTATGGGAGAACATGGCGTCGGGAAAGGCCAGTTTCTGTGCATCCATGACTTCGGCCTTCACTGGCCAATTGTTACCTGTAGAGACCTGATTGTAAATGCCAACCATGGGTGGGGCAATATCAGTGGCATAGAACTTAATGTCACTGGGCGGGGCGGTCGCCAGGACGCTCTGCGTCACTGGTCCCAATCCACAAGCGGCGTCGTGTATAACAGCTCCCGGTGGGAATGGAGGAAGAAGGGTCATCTCATGTTTGGCGATGGTGAGCGTCTCGTCGGCGCCGATGATGTCAAAGAGCTTGCCGTCAAAGGGCATAGCTTGTTTGGGAACAAATCCGCTAGGAGCAGCCATGATGTTGGAATCGGATTGGATAAACGAACAGTATGTCGAGTAAACAGAAGTATCGGCGATGGCTAGCAAGACGGTGCAAGAAAACACCTTGAGCAGCGGTTCTAAGCGATTGGGGTGTCTATCGAGAGAGATGACCGAAGATGAGAGAGCTGACAGTTACTTTGTTGAGTAGGGCGCACAAAGCGTCAGGAGCATTGTCCGAGTGGGGTTTGAGGATTGGCGAAGAGAAGTCCTTTGATGGGACGAGAAGACTGAGAGAACGCAAGTTCCAGATATTCAAGAACTTTTGAAGGTACGAAGATATACGGTCTCAGCTAGAGAATAGGACTCAGAACGGGCGTATATTACCTGCTTGGTGAAGTTACCATTGTGGTTCAAAGATGGCTTTAGTGTGTGCAACTGAATGGTTTGCCGCGATGCGGGAAAATCAATTCAACAAGTACGTGCCAGAGCACATCACCGTAACGTGAGTTCGATGGTTTCAATCTCCCAAATTAAACGTAGTTACCTCTCCCTATAGTAATGGACACCAAAATTACTCCCTTTTTGTCGTCGCGTCGTTGGCTTACGGCGCAGTCGCTGCTCCAAGCACAGATGCATGTTGGTTATCGTCGAATCCTTCGAAAAGCAACCAACAGTCCCGCAGGGTACTCGGATCAAGGGTCTAAGTCCATATACCTGCCTAGGATAACCCTTTAGATATTCATCCGCTCTGTCGTAAAGTCTTAGCGAGGTTTTTCGCCAGCGCAATCCCCTACGCCACACCATGCACTTTTCTGCATGAAGACATAACAAGCCTTCCCGACGCTGATTTCTCCCACCAACAATCATAAAGTACCAAGCAGCAGACTTCCACACTCTTAGCTAACCTGGGTTTGCCATCCTTTTTGGCTGGGGATGCCACCACCTGTACAGATGATATACATACAAGCAGCTAGATGCCCAAGCGCTGAAGTTACGCAGAGGGATAGCCCTTGCCTTGGTTCTAACTGTAAACGGCTGAAGTGGCGTGAGCTGACCATATAGATGGGAAATTGGTGGCATCCCCAGCCAAAAAGGGTGGCAGACCCAGGTTGGCTAGAGATTTGGAGATCTAGAGTCTTGGGGTCAATGTCAACTACAGCGGGGCATTGGGCATGATATCTTCGGTAGGTGGGGTTCCAAGACCCCTGTGGCCTAACCAACTGCTGCCTCGGATTGAGTGAGTCTTCTGTCGTCACCTTCGCTCTCTATAACCAATGCAGAAGATTTTCAACGCGATACGTCATCCTCGAATGAGGGCTTCGGTCTCAAATAATGAAGCAAAGAAGCCGAATACTCAGTCTACGGGTGAACACCTCCCTGAACCCAGAAGACCGAAGCTGAGAGAGGAGGAGCTGTGCGATGCATGCAAGGCCGTGCCCTGGATTTCGTTGGCTAAAAATATACCAGCCATGGGAGATCCGAGACTGGTGCTGAGGATTACGGCTTCGCACGATGAGCTAAGGGGTTCGACTTGCAAGATTTGTCGAGCACTTTCTTCTATCAAGCCTCCCCGCTATGATGACCTTCCAAATGGTTGCAATATCAGAGCATACCGATCTACAGAGCTGCTGCAGTCATCCGGAGATAAAGCATGCACGGTATTGGCCCCCTACCGATTTTCATACAACGAGTATGGGTACTTGAGTGTTGTGGAGGGCCACTCCAACGATCCTGATATCAATCCCCAGAAGATCGATCACGAGAGGATAAACTATGATTATTTCAGGGAGCGCATCGCCTATTGCACTGTCAAGCATAAAGAATGTCGCCCAAAGTTGAGAGCCTCGAGCATTCCTGGACTTCGCGTGTTTGATTGCCAGACGCGATCTGTCGTCATCGCACCTGATTCATGTAAATACATCGCTTTATCATATGTATGGGGCGATTTACAGAATGATGTCTTTGATGGCACAGACAGCAATTCTATTCCACGGACTGTGCTTGATAGTATGACTGTTAGCTTGGAGCTTGGATGCCAGTACCTTTGGGTTGATAGATATGTGAGTTGTTTCGCGCGAAGAATTCTCTCGGCTGCTTACAGGACTAGTGTATATCCCAGGATAAGGACGATAGACAACATATGATCGATCAGATGGCCGACATTTACGCTAATGCTTATCTAACGATTATAGCGGCTGCCGGTGAAGACGCTACTTACGGTTTGCCTGGCGTAGGACAAACCCGCCGCAAACAACAGGTCGAAGTGTCTTTGCAAGGTTTCACCCTTCGTCAAGGGTATCCCCATGGACACTGGGTTTTGGAAGAATCGAAGTGGGCAAAAAGAGGGTGGACATACCAGGTCAGTTCCTGCTATAATTTCTTACACTTCTCACACGTTTTAAATCACGGGACGCTTTGCTCAGGTATTCTACTCCCTGTCACTCCTACAAACCCCTATGTTTTGGTGACCTTTACTACAGGAAAATATTCTGACTCTAGCAACGTTAATAGGAAGGATTTCTCTCTTTCAGGCGCCTCGTCTTCACAGATCAAGAAGCGTTTTTCGTCTGTCATAGCTGGTATGCTGCCGAATCAGTTAAAGAACCACTGGAGTGTATCCCAGGAAACTATTTTGGATTTGGAAACATTTTCCCATCATCTAATAAAGAGTCGCCATCAAATCCAAGAACGCTTTGGACGCATATAGAAGAGTATACTCGCAGACGCCTCACGTACGACTCTGACTCTTTAAGGGCCTTCTCTGCTATATTGTCTCATTATGAAGTACAAGGTCCACTTTACAACCTTTGTGGCCTCCCTTTCTACAACAATGCTAAGGGCCCAATTCTTGATCTGTTATGGTTCCATGACGATCCCACCACAAGACGGGCTTGCATCCCCAGCTGGTCGTGGGCTGGCTGGGCAGATGCCGTCATTTCTCCTTCGAGGGGCATCGCCCAGAGAGATGTCCCTGACATTTCGGTACATTGTGGCAGGGACTTGAAGATACCGTTGAGAGAATTCCATGGTTCTTCGATGTCATCTAATTTGCAAAATCCAAGTCGACTATCTATCACTTGCCCCTGCACCTTGGTTCGGTTGAAAAAGACTTCACGCTTTGACCGTGAATTTTATTTTGATCCGTCCTCCAGGCTGGAGACTAACGATATTACGGCAGTGCTTGAAGTCTCGGACGATATTACAGTTGTTATGATCCCTTATCTCGACGAACCTATATCAATTAACGGCAATGCCTTAGGGCTTGTTTTCTCTCTTTGGGTTGGCGTTTCAGATCCTGGTTATGCGATTCTCATCGTGAAACCAGTTGATGGTCATTACGCACGTGTTGGCATAATTTTCATGGTTGGCGGAGATCGAATGAAGATGTGTTATTTAAATATTCAAGGGGAAAAGATAATGAATCGAGGTCTGGTTCCTAGTTTTGATCAACAGGTTTGGAGAAAGAGGTGTGTTACTAGGACAATCTGCTTAGGATGACGTATCGCTTAATCAACTACCCATGACGCTGTTAGAGAAATATAATATTGGTATAAAGTCGTTACCGCCATGGTAGTATAAGAAGATCCTTAGGCTAAGTAAACATTTGCTGCTGCAATTATTGTCGAGACGATTCATGCGAATAAGTCATGTTCTACACCGCCGCCATTACCTAGTCTAATATTGTACATAATGCTTACTCTGCAGCTAAATTACGTCTTTGAAGTAGATACCCTCAAATTACGCATCGGTCATGGGTGGCCACTTCACCCTGCGCTCAGCACGTACGTACAGGTTATTTGGCCTTATGAGCTGAAACATGGGGTCATATTCGACCGGGCCATCTTTCGCTAGGCTGAAGTTATAACGGTAAACAAGCTTCGGCAAAAAGGTCTTGACCTCTATCAATGCGAAGTTGAAACCGATGCACATCCGGGGGCCCGTTGCGAAAGGTATGTAAGAGCCGTTGGGTCGGTTCTTCACCTTGTCGGTGTCCCACCTGTCAGGGTCGAAGCGCGCTGGATTGTCCCATAGCGCCGTGTTGTTGTGGATGTGGTGAATTGCGGGAATAACGACGGAATCTTTGGGGAGCTTGTAGCCTCCGGGTAGGACCATGTCGACTTTTGACGTCCGCGCTGGTTGATACGACGGGTTATGTCGACGCTGCGTCTCCTTAATGTATTTGTCGAGGAATGTGAGCTTTTCGATTAATTTGGTGTCCATCTTCGTGTTCTCATCAATTCCATTGTCGATAAGCTCTTGCAGCAGCCGCTCCTGCATACCAGGGTACACCACCAAGCCATAGATGAGCCAGGATAGTAAGCTGGATGTTGTGGTGAAGCCAGCGCCGGTGGCGACGACAAGTGGCTCAAGCGTTCTGTCCTTGGGGAGCTTATTGCCTTTGCTGTCGACTGCTCGGCCAACATAGTCAACCATGTTCTCGGCCTTCAGGGCAGCTTCTTGAAGGTCAAGGTCCTCTAAGCCCCTGGCCGCCTTTGCTACAGACTCAGTGAATAACACTTCGATGCGGTTTCTTATATCGATCAACTTCTTAGGGTCGCCGAACGGGAGCTTGGCGTACCAGCTACCCATTGATGATATCTTCTTATTGAGCTCTAGTAGCTCTGCAATTAGTATGACCATTTCGTGCGGCCGAGCATCGACAGAGGTAAAATGTTCAAAGTCCATCCCGAGAACTAGCTTTCCCACGGCTTGGGAACCGAGCTTTAGCATATAGGGGTAGACATTCCATGCTTCTTCTCGCTCGTCTAGCTCATCAAAGACTTTGAAGCTATCCTCAACCGTCTGCTGCATAGTTGGGGCGTAATGTCGTACAGCTTTGGGTCCCAAGGCAGGGGGAAGGAACTTGTGAGCAATCCTCCATTCCTCAGTGTCTGTGTCTCCCAAGAAAATGCCAGCTTCCGGGTTCTTGATAGGATGTAGAGGGTGACCTTTTATCATACGCTTCGTGAAGAAATCTGTCTCTGAGAAGACAATATTTGAGAGTTTTGGGTCATTCGTGGAATACACAGTACTTCCAAAATTTGTGGTTTTTATGAGTGGGCCATAGTTATCAAACAGGCGTTGGTGGTTGCCAAGATGATCTGGGTAGACTTCGAAGTAGTTTCCTACGTAAGGCAACCCCTTCGGGCCGGGCACTTCGCGAACAGCCTTCCCATCAATACTGATAGCTACCGGCTCTTCTGATGCGAGCACATCGCCTACGGCAGTCAAGACGGTATCTTGAGACGTGAATCCGATCCCTTGAAAACTAATTAGTCTTTACGCTACGAAATCGCAAAAGCAAGCGCGGTGTGACATACCCTGAGGCTCGACGATGGCAAAATTTGACGCAATAAGATGCTGAAGACCCTCTTGGTCAATTTGTGAAGGTATCTCAACGTCCTGAGCACTAGTTGGGCTCTCGCCCAAAAGATAAAACTGTTTGGTCGACATAGTGAAGTATTGAGTATCGAGCAGGTGTGTAGATATTGTCTATGTCGGCCAGGCGCTCACGGCAAAAGTCGCAGATGCGCTTATATTTATTTGGTTCATCTTGACGTATGGTGGCGGCCCAACGGACTCTTAGAGAGCCCATAATCTTTGTCGCTCAATCGCACTTACAATATTTCGCCGAACCAGCACAACCAGCTGGGCACAGTATCTACAATACCGCGATGATTAATCTAGACTGCCGAGGCACGCTTTGATAAGTAATTAGTTTAGCGTATTAGTGCATTATCACTGTGGAGACCGCCTCGGCTGCACTACCAAAAAAACGTGCTTCAGCTCCGCTGATAGGTTGATCCACTGTTTCGGTACGGCAGCCGAGGCGGGTACGGTATATTCTCGAAGGCCATAAACTTCCGAAGTCATCATATCCCTGAAAATAAATTTTGCTAGACCCTTAATTCGGTTTCAAGGCCCCAGTCATATTTTTTCTTCATGCACCTATCAGACGGTGAAATCAATCAACACGTGCTATCTATCAGGGGTTGAATCAATCTTTACCTGTCTGGTTCACATACTGAACGTAGCATGGAAAAGATGAAGACCTACATTTTCACAACAACTATCCGCTGAGGCATATCCGTTCTAGAGAGTATACTCGTTTCTCAGCCCTATGAGATGGTGCCTTAGCCTGCTAAGTCTATTTGTATTACATAGTATACTGAATTACCGGCAAGGGTTTTTGCCGGATACAGCTACGTAATCGGAGATTGCCGGTCCGCTCTAATGTGGAAACTCTCCGAACCCGAACCCGACATCAACTTTGTTGACCCACTAAAGATATTGGCGAGCCTCGGTACACCTCGACGTATTATAATCACCATATCGTTATCTGCAAGCCACAATGGCCGACAACGCGAGCACGAGCTTGTTCATATTTAAAAGCTAGAGATATTTCTAGTGACATAGTTGATTCAGCGAACCTACGGTTTTTATTGTATATTCTACGTATCACACGATATAGAAACATCATGGCCACCGACGATATTGAGTACTCGGCCAAAGAAGTTGCCGTTCACAATACCGCCGCTGATACATGGATGGTTATTCACGGTCAAGGTAAAATCATTTATTCATATTACTCAAGACCCCAATGCTGATTTCCTTCCGCGAAGTGTACGATGTCACAAACTATCTTCAAGACCATCCTGGAGGCGCTGAGGTGCTGGTTGATGTCGCTGGTCGAGATGCGTCAGAAGATTTCGATAATGCAGGCCATTCAGAGGATGCTTCTGAAATAATGGCCGCGTACCGTGTTGGTAAATTGCAAGGTGGTCCAAAGAAAATAACTCCTCCGGTTCGACTATCGATCGGAGTTACGATGCGCAAAAACGACACAGCAAAGAAGTCTATGAAGACAGTAGCAAGTATAGGCGCAGCGACAGCTGCCGCTCTAGGTGCTGTAGGACTGTACCAGGTAGCTAACCAGCGGGGATTCCTCGCTGCCCTACCGAAGTTCCCCATGCCCAAGAGAACACAAGGGCTCGGTTTCCTAGAAGGGATTCTCATCGCATCAGCTGCTTTCGGTATCGCCAGTACCATCTTCTCTCGGAGGCTTCTCCAAGTCCTACATTCTCATCCCAGCTTTATGAATTACCCCCCACATATCAAACTACCAAAAAGGGCCCAACCGGAACTTCTCAGCCAAGGCGGGTGGCTTCATCCAACCACATTCCAAACTCTGGTACTGGTCAAGAAGGACCTAGTCTCACCAAATACATATCGTCTGGTATTCCAGCTACCTACGCCTAATACAGTTCTTGGTCTACCAAGTGGACAGCACGTTGCTATCACGGCCATCGTCGACGGTCAAGCAGTAACTCGGTCCTACACCCCAATATCCAACAACGCTGATCTTGGTTCGCTTGAACTGATCGTCAAGTGCTACCCCAATGGCAAGCTTACTGGTGGTTATCTAGCAAACCTTGAAGTTGGAGATGAGGTGAAATTTCGTGGGCCGAAGGGAGCCATGCGTTACAAGCGTGGCCACTGCAAGCGAATCGGTATGCTCGCGGGCGGGTCGGGAATAACGCCCATGTACCAGCTAATCCGCGCCATATGTGAGGATCAGCGAGATACCACCGAGATCAACTTGATCTACGCCAACCGGATGGAGGAGGACATATTACTCAGAAGCGAACTCGAGGCTTTCGCAAGGAAGTATCCCAAAAATCTCAAACTGCATTACATGTTGGACAAGCCTTCCCCTGATTGGCAAGGAGGAGTGGGGTTCGTGACGAAAGATATAATGGCAGAACATTTTCCTGCTGCAGATCCAGAATCCAAGATCATGCTTTGCGGACCACCCGGAATGGTGAATGCGGCAAAGAAAGCTCTCGTCGAGCTTGGCTTCGAGAAGCCGGGCGCGATGTCAAAAATGAACGACCAAATCTTCTGCTTTTGAAGCGGTCTATTCCTCCATCGCTGTCTATATCACAGCAATTAATGTAATACATACCAAGAAGGTTCCTTTGTTTAGAATGTATGAGTATGTCAGGGGTAATAGATCATTAGACGGGGCGCGGGAATGACGATACGCAATCGAAGACCGATAGATATCCAGTCGCATTCGAATTAGATTATAGATCAGAACTAGAGACTCCATAGCTTCAAAGGATTACATGAAAAGTACAGAGAACACTTGGTAATATAGCATAAGAATCTTAGTCAAGGGTCATAGCAATCCGAAGAACCGTTTCTCAAGGGTACACTTGCTAGGATTATTGGAAGAATAGCTAACCCCTGTCGAGCCTTCACAACGCCATCGGACTTAACGGACTCTCAATTCTAAAATGCGTTTCTTGCTAACCGTCCAAGTCGAGGAGGGAGTGGTGAAATATCCAGATTTGTTTGAAACATCCACACATCTGGTGTTAGGAGCAGTTATCGTGACAATAACCCTTCGAGAGAAATCATAATGACGAGTACTTAAATAGGAACTAACATTGACTCTGCTGATAGATAGAGATGTCGCCACGGACCCCTATACATCTGTTAATATGGCCTCAGCCGTCCATGGATGCCAGTCTCTGGAGATTGTTTCCTATAATATTCACAGATGCTGGTGCACCGGTGTATAAGTAGAAGACGCTGACAATGATATATTCCGGTCATAATATTTACATTCGGAGCACCGGTCCAAGACAGGAAATATGCTTACTACGATAAGTCTGATTCTTGTCTCAGTGCGCAAACCGCAAATTTGAGCGACCATCGCCAGTCGTGTTGGTCAGCTTCACCTACTTAGTATCTACGAAAGTAAATAGAGTTTATAATACTAGAAATTCAATTACTCGCTACATATAGTAGGGCCTACGTAAATCGCTTGGAAGTAGGGGTTTTGGATTAATAATTGTTTTATCGATCCGTAAGATATTTAAATAAGTATCAGCATTTATCATGGCGATTCGCCTATCTAGTATCATCTCAACGAGATCTTGAAGACCAGCTCATAAATTTTCAGCTTGAAGCGGCAACGTTTGACAAAATGGGGGCTATTCCCAATAGCCCCGTCCCACATTGGGGGTTCGCGCCACCTTCGAAACTCAAGCCACTGGCACACTCAAGCACGAAGAAAATCTCAATCGAAGTAAACGGCTTCTTTCTGCGGCATTGGTCGTTCCCGTCGGAGTCAGCCAGAAAGAAGTTCTTGCGATCGGACTTTAGCCTCGCCACCTCGTATAACTGTCCCCATGCCAAGGAGGATCGTCTAATCCATGCCTGCAAGTTAATTACGACAGTGTTTCTCATCGATGGTATTCATGCATTGAACATGGTTAGAAAGCCTTCAAGTCTAACTACGGAATCACTTAGATATCCTGGAAACGATGTCGCTTGCAGATGGTACAGCGTACAATACGAAGCTGGTCCCTATCTGCCGGGGCGAGGTACTCCCAAACCGTAAGCCTTTGATACCGCAATCTATCTTGAATGACTCATTTCTGAAAAGGAGAGCCTCATAGGCGACGTTGCGGTTGAGTGGATTCTATATGATCTGTTTGAAGAGATGCGGGCCAAGGACAAAGTCCTGGCCGACGAGTGTCTCGAGCCTACCTTCGAGTTTCTGCGATCACAGACAGAAGATATTAGGAAACATGTTAGTCGGCTGGCACCCTACCTTGATTATAGGTATCGGGATATTGGACAAACGTGAGATGCTTGGACCTCGCCTGAAAAAAGTTATATGCTGATATTTGCCAGCATCATCTCCGGCTTGATGAAATACTGCATGGAACTACATTTCACACCTGAAGAGCACAGGCTCATGATACCACTGGAGAAGAACAGCGGGAAGCACCTCACCATAGTCAACGACATCTTTAGCTGGGAGAAAGAAGTCAAGGCGTCCCAGGAGCTGCACAGCGAGGGTGCAGTATTGTGTTCGTCCGTAAAGATTGTGATGGATGAGACGAGCATTGGCGTTGAAGGCGCGAAGAGACTCCTCTGGCTGCTCGCTAGAGAAGTTGAATTGAAGCAGGAGGACCTGCGGAATGAGTTCTTGGGTACTTACCCCAGCTGCTCTGAAGATCTCAGGAGATACATGAGAGAGCTAGAATATCTTATGGCCGGGAACGAACAATGGAGTAAAGAAACCGTGAGGTATACTGAGCTTGTCTAGGTATTAGTTGGCGTTACTACCCCTAAACGTCTGTCTGAAATCCTGGATACTGGCGGTCCCATGTGACACCCGCCTTGGTGCTGGCTATTCATTTAGGGTGGCAATCAACTGTTTTTTTGCCTATCTGTGAACTGCAAATGCACAGACTGCCTTCAAGACGGCTTTATTGATCAAATGTTGTCCTCATCTGTGCGAGGTAGCCGAAGCGTTTTCAAGCAACCAATTCGTGGTGCATCCTTAAACTGCAGTAGCAGAAGTACATAACACATATGCATTTAAGGCAATATCTTAATACGTGCGATTTATACAAAATCACCCACAATGATAACAGTTATTTATAAGGATGGTTTATTGAGAGGTAATTCCCTTACGCTTTTGCTCATTCCTGATCATACAAATACTTATTACCTAACTGTATTGGTATCGAGTATTTATCTATAGGAAAAACGGTAAGTTTTTCGAAGAAAGACTACAATGGAAAGGAAGCTTTTAATAAGTTAATATAACATATTAATGTCCCATGTGTACTTATCAGGCCATATGCGAGGATCGTCAATGGCCAATTTCCCCTAGATCGACTACTTTGAATCCATGAGCAATGATCCTGGGCGTACTATACTTAGTAGGAGTATCGAAAGAAGAGCGAGAAAATCACCTACCAACTTCAAATGTGTCGCGGATGTGACTATTGAAGCAGTGTAAGTATTGTGGCTTATGTAAAATTGCAATATCGGGTTCGAAATACACGTAAGGGGTCAAGGGGCAAGGGGTGCGACCCGTGTTAATTATTGTACGAATTTCGCGATTGACTCGAAAATTTTGGACTTTACACACCCCGGATTCTAGCAATCAATTCAATCGTTTATTTTTCTATTTTATCGCTTAAGAAGCTTCAATTCTACGTGATCACTTAATGCCCCATTGATTTTATTGCAGATTATCAGCCTTGAATGCGTAATTCCTAGATTTCCTCCTTGGCTGAGGTTCGCGGGACTTGCATTCACCCGTGACCGTTTCACTATATAGATACCATTAATTCTGTCGAAGTTTAAGGCATCGTTTCCGCTATAAATGAGTAAAACCTGGGTAGTATAGCTCTGTGCGTTGAAATAATATCAGATCATAGTGGGCTAGGCTAATTTTCTTCATCAAGTGCTTGATACAACGGACGCCACCGTATGTGTGAATGAGAACAGTGTTTCAGTCCTTCAAGATTCTTATGCGGGCTTGTAGCGAACCAAAGTAACCCCTATATCTAGCTTCTGCGCTAAGCGAAGCTAAGCTGACGGTGCAGAACCTAACAAGGACTTATTAGTCCTGGAACGTGTCGAGAAAATCATGCCTGTAAGTCGCTGTAAGGGTCATATTACAATACAATCCGTAGCTGTTAGCCATGACTATCAAAGGGTGGTAACAAAGGAAGTTTTAAGATGTTTTTGTCAAGACGATGGTGGGGTGGAAGAAGAAGCTCGGGCAATTGGTATATTTGGTCTGCGAGTAACGTCCCTAGAGATCAACTCCCAGAATAGAATCGAATCCCATCGGACCGCCGCATCCCCCATCAACGGGAACCAGCCACACAACGTGGGGTCGGTAGAAGTTGGTGGCCGCCGACCTGAATCTGGTGCTACGAAGTCTTGTTGTCAACCGGGTTATCCGTCTCGTAGATAAATGCATAACGATCATTCTTGTAGGAAATACACGAGTTGTATTGGTTTCAACGCTACGGCTGGCGTTCAACAGCGCACTATGAATAAACTTGCTTTATCACCACTACCAGGGCGGACTATTCACGTCTTCCACGTGTCAATATCGACGATGTCCAACTCATCACTGACCTCAACTCCACTGACAAGGTTCAATACCCGGGCATTCAGTACCTACAGGCGGTCAGATATGTGGGCTGCTCTATCAAACACCGGCGAAACGAACTCGAAATCTTAGAGGTAACTCGACGGCGTACGGCAAGTGAGCACTACGGGGATAAGCATCGTGAAGACCTCAGATCATGACTGGTTCCCCGGACCACATGACGTAGCTGCTATGACCAGGTCGGTTTGGGGCGACTCACTACGGGGAATATATCGAAGTCGGGTAACAGGGACGGGAGTAAGCGAGAAGCCATCAATTCTTAGCGGCCAATCCTACCAAGAGGAAATACAATCCCGACTCCACTCATGGTGATCGGGCCACATACTTATAGATTATAATTACTTCGTTGGGGTTTGTCGGGGCCAAGTTCAAGATACCCACTATGGCACGGAGTCACCAAATAGCGGCGCAGCGGCCCTCGTAGTGATATCATCTCACCTCTCTATCACGTAGCACGAGAGTTCCGGAGCTTTACAATCTGGCTCAAAGAGATCGAAGGTGGATTGTATGAACACAGCCCTGAGATTTTAATAATAAGGCCAGATAGTGATTATTGTCACACGGGCTAGATCATGAGGGACTAGATCCACTCGTACTATAAGGCTATTGGCTATTTACAACCAACGTACATATCCCTATATGCATGTTAGTTGTTAGTGCCCAACTTGAAGGCTTAAGGCACACTCAGAAGGTCTATATAATAAGAAGGATCTCTCTTTAAAATTTTAGAAAACTTTCTCCTTTTAGATATAGGAATCCCCGGCGCCACAGAGAACCACCACACAAGTCGAAGCCGTTCCAAGCCTCAGACTATTGGTCCTTGTTACAATTATTCTCTGTACGAGGCGACGTTGGCTGGAGTGGAAGAGAGGCCAACGAAAGGTGTTACCGAACTACGAAAGATAATATGCAGGTACAGGTACCGAAAAACAAAATGTAGGAGTTTGAGCATTGACCTGTTTTCCCTGACAATGCTCCTCTGCCTGCCGACACGGAAAGATTGGGGACTTCCTTTGAAGATTATACGCTTGTCTAGATAATAGTTACAGGCGAGGTCGATATGCAGAACAGTTTGACTTTAGCCGTAAACGGCTAGATGAGCCACCCTGATGACGCGGACCCAGCACTAACTCCCATGCAGTTTCTAGTCCACCTCCCAATGAGTTCATAGGTTAAGATACGGGAGAGCGCTTGAATGATTAAGCACATTGATGAGAAAACCACTTGAAGATATCAATAATAAATACTCTGTCTGTACTAGGAAGTTAGTTGAATTCTCTAGTCATTGGTTGAATTTTATTTTTTAGCTATATGAGTTATATATTACTTAAACATTTGTACTTACTCTTTAACTAGTTATTATGTTATATAAAAAGGAAAAGCAAGACTATGCGCCTATCCCTACAAGTAAATCGAAAACTTCATTTACAACTAACTCGCTTTGTGCACTTCATTGTGTGCATAGTTCTGCTTTAAGGTACGCTAAAATCTGACAAGATCCCACATCTGCCTCGGATTCGCATACGGGCTCGGTTTCCGGAAAGATCGACGTAGCATGGGGTCCACGTTCACCGCAACAAGCTTTACACTAATATAAACTCCGCTAAAACTAGCCTAATTTGTACGCTGCGCCTGAATTGTGGATGGCTATGTTGAAACAGAGCTGGCGTCGTTGGTAATGGCTTGTTCGAAGGCAAGGTCCTTTCTAGTGCAAAGCGTGTCTCCAAGCTAATATAGGGTAAGATTATGTCATTCCTGAGCGCCGGAGGACTCCATTCATTGCTCAGCCCTGCAAGTCCCTGCCCAGGACTGCTAAAGGAGTCAAGCTTTTGATAAGATAACATGGATGAAGATCATGGAGAAGAAGAATAAATCGCCTGGCCTCCCGCCAGACGAGAGTTGGAGAAAACTAGACAATTAATCAACCAGTCATAGAACTAAAGTCATATTCGAAACTTATCATGACTGCTACTTGCCCGTTGCCTAAGGATGAGATCGAAGGCGGTCCGTCCGAGCAGCCTATAGTCGGCAACATCACTTTTCAGCAGCTGCTATTTTACATAAGTTTAGTTTTCACCGGCATCACGATACTGTCATCTCTATCCATCACCGTCTCACATCTGCGCTGTTACGTTCGCCCCCGAGAACAGCGCCAAGTCGTCCGCATACTCTTCTATCCTGTTATCCTCGCTGTGACCAGCACCTTCTCCATTCTCAACTACACTGCCTATCTATATCTCTGGCCGGCCGCCGGTTTATACGAGCCGATCTCCCTCGCTGCCATCTTCTTCCTCTTCGTCGAGTTCGCCGCCCCGGATGCTTCGACGAGGGAACAATACTTCAATAATTTGGAGGCCAAACGCCAAAAGGGCGGTCGTTTTGAGCTGAAGAAGGCATGGACACTCGTCCCGGGCGGCAGCCTTCGATGGTATCAGGTGTGTGATACTCATCCGATCCTGTGCTTCTAGATAGCAACTGACTTTGCGCAGGGTAAATATGTTGGACTTTATATCTACTTTATCGCGACTATCATCATCAAAATAGTTGAGGAGATCACCCAAGCGGCGGGGAGGTACTGTCAATACTCTTTCTCGCCGGCTTTTGCACACATTTGGGTATGCGCATTTATATTCGATCGTTTGCCTGAAAACTCCACTGACACACGACTAGGTAATCGTTATTTCGAACATCGTGTTGCCCGTTGGCGTCCTTGCTATCGTCCAGTTCTATATGCGAATGAACCAGGAGCCTCACTTCAAAGCTAGACATCCTACTTCAAAGATTCTAAGCTTCAAAGCTGTCGTTCTCTTGACATTTGTACAAGACGTGAGCCGTCCCGTCATTGTTTATCCTCTCTGTCCGTTTACTAACATGACATCAGATCATCTTCGAAATTCTTGTCAGCTCCCATGCCTTTAAGAATACCGAAACAGTTAGGGTGCAAGATTTCTCAATCGGCCTTGAAAGCTTGCTCGTTTGCGCGGAGCAATGTGCCGTAGCTATTTGGTTTCAATGGACTTTTTCCGCAAAGGAATATCGCCAGATTCAGCAAGAATCGGCCCCTCAAAAGATGAATGCCTTCAGAGCTTCACTTGACGCTCTCAACTGCACAGATCTATTCGTGGGATCTGTCTACGCTGTGCGACTCGTGATTGCCGGCGTCGGCCCCAATGGTAACGGCAGCTGGAAGAGGAGTAGTAAGGCATATGAGCCGATGAAAGCCCCCTCGGATGTGCGACTGCATGGTGTCACTTCGTACCAAGGCTCATCCTCATCCATGATGAATGATGTAGAGGCTGCCAATAAGTACGATCATCTCAACTATGAGATGAACCCGCATATTGAGAATGCGGAGGGCCAATTAGCGGCGCCCTATGGATACAGCTCGCCCTTAATTTCTCCGTCAGATCGCTCGAGGTCACCAAGTCCCTCGGGTGATGGGTGGAGCTCTTACAGAGTCGGCAATCCATATCGAGGGCATGCTTATCAGAATTCCGCACAATTAGATGACCAGACGTTGCAGGTACCGGCAAGTGTTTTGGGAAGGCCGCAGGACCGCGATCAGTTTAATAACGGCAGGTCGGGACCTTGAAGCTTAGCGCGGTTATAATTTTAAATTCTTATGAAACCTATGTGGAAGGCAGTATATTAAGCGGTTATAACTTCTGAATACATCATTGCTCCCGCGAGCCCCATTTGAAAATCTAGCGGTGGATCAGTAACTGAAGATTGACCTTTAGATCACGACGAGGGTTTGTGGCACTTGGTGTACCATCTCTATGGGGGTCGATAATTACCAAAAAACCGTCGTATCCTAGAAAATGAGTACTCTTAACGTCTGAGATCAGCGTAGTAATTAGCTTTCAATCTTGCAGTCTTAATATGGATGAAGCTGTCTGAACACGTCTCGCAAGGCTTAGTAATTATTTAACTAATATCGAGCTTCTTCAAGGTTATAGCTGAATACGATATTCATGTGGTTGGACTTTGATATTCAAATTACGATTACAGGCACTCCCAAACATTCCCTTAAGAACTCGTGACCTATCAAGTATTTAAATTTGCACTTCGATTTCAGGTACCCTATTCTTGATGTAGTTAATAGGCATCTGTTGTCGTAAACTGTAGAATGTTCGCCATGAGATCAAAATGCACCGACATCTTATGATATGACGAGATTCTCGAGAGCTTGATAGACCCAGATAGGTACATCTAGGTGCCTTTGGATTCACCAGGGTCAAGAAATGGGAAGAGGGAAAGAGGTGGAAACTGACCAAAAGCGCAATGAGCGGGGAACCTACTAGATGTGGTACTTCTTCTAAGATGCTACAAACTTTGTAGGGGTTGATTCCGCCTGGCAAAAGACTGTAGAGGTAGAAACAGGCTGTGCACAGTGCGAAATATTCTCTCTGCATTTTAGGTGCCTCGCATAAAAGTGATACCAATGTTACAGCGCAGGTGCTGACTGGACCAAGCTAATAAGAACTCACCGATAGGTACCTAAGATACCTAACGAGTAACATTACGGTACCAACATACATACAATGTACCAGCGTTCGTGCGCTCTACTTGACTATATGTAGGAAAGGGGAAATCCCGGAAAAGTCACTCCTTTGTTGTAGCCCGTACATATAATGAAGCAGCTAAAACAGCTAGCCTAAGTGCTTCCCTAAATGCACTGTATTCTGTAGCATTAAGCTATACAACGTAGAAAACGTGTATATTCATAAATTCAAGTGCATAATTAAATGCTCGTATAACTTTTACACTATTCGCTAGCATAATACTTATATTAATACCTAGGTAACTTGATTATAGTAAAGAAACGGCGCTGTTGATATATTAGTCAAGCTACTACATACAAGCAGGCAGACGCCCAAGCACCGAAGTCACGCAGAGGTATAGCCCTTGCCGTAAATCTAACTTTCTACGGCTGGAGTGGCGTATATTTACATACCTGTGGATGGGGAATTGGTGGCATCCCCAGCCAAAAAGGGTCGCCAAACGCATTAGATCGGAGGAAGCTGCAGCCACCCGGTAGGAAATGGCGATGCGACTCATCTATCAGGCTACACGATTTCGAAGAGGCACCGTAGAATCACCAATAGGTACTAGCTTTACGAGCGCTAACATATGGCCAAATCCTTTAAGCGCCGAGCCAGGCGCCTCGGCTATCACACTCAGAGTTCTGATTGTATTGCTGTTCTAAGGGCGGCCGGGTTTCTTTGTGAGGGCCCCTGTTCTGGCCTAAGACATAGGGACAACCTTGGTACTCTATTTTAGGCACCGGATGCTGCTAGTCTTGCGATCTCCCGTGCAGCGACGTATCGTCCCTCTTTAGCCTGCGCGAGGTGCCCGAGCTCTTTGGCTTTTTCCTGAAAGCCGAGACTTTCATTGCTATGTGCAACTCGTCGTATAGCGTCGTATAGACACTTGCTAGTCCATGTTGGACTGGTCTCTGGGCACCCCCAGACTCCAACTCCGATAGATTCACTAAGCCTTGCAAAACTGTAAAGATCTAACCTGTAAGGAGTATAAGTTGAAGTTATGACTCATGGCTATAAATGCCCGCCAGGAGAGATGTAGGAACGCTCATTGTCACGTACCATTGAGGTAAGATCACCTGTGGTACTCCAGCACTAAGTGATGTCATAAGTAGTCGTCTTCAATGTCGTGACTTGCGGTAATCTTACCTCAGGGCCTCGTGATAACATCCGGACCCTCCGTGGTGAACAAAAGTGATTATGTGACCCGATTCTAGTAGAGCTGGAGGGTCGGCGGCCAGCCAACGCTCCACCCTAACTCTCCCTGCGTTGGCGAATTGAATGAGAGGTTGCATGTACTGGTCACCATAATCATTCTCCTTTCGAAATTTCCATAAGATTTGGAAACTGGTGTCCTGGAGAACTTTCGCTAGAGCCTGTGCCATCACAATTGCGCGTGCCTCAGAGTATTCAAACGCAGAACCTAGATTGACTAGAATAGTCGGTGATTCCTTCAGCCAATCAGCTAGTTCTGCGTCTTGGTCGGCCACACTACCTAGAGATAATGTCATGGGACCAGTGCAGGTTACATTTTGTGGCACAACATCAAGGGGGATGGAGGCTCCTGGCATGGTCTGCGAGAGCCAAGGCACGTCCGGACGGTGAAGTCGAAGAATATTAATCGGGTCGGAGAGGCCTTTAGATTTCAAAAAAGCTTGCTTTGCTTTAATATCGGGCATCCACATCATTGCTGATATGAAACGGAAGTTCAGAAGAATATTCTCCGGTATATTTCTCCACGGTACTGGGTATGGCAACCCGGAACCCATTCTAGCATTCTCAGTGAGCTCGACTTTTTGGAATTAAATTTTGCAGGACTCACGCGGGGTATTTCCAAAACATTTTCCCCCATGGCTGCTCAGCGGGGAAACTTTCAATCAGCGTATTGGGACTAACAATGGCATGCAGGCGATTCATATCTCTTGTGGCGTCAATTGCAGGGCGGAAAGGTATGTCTAGAACAACAACGGCAGGGTCAACAGTGTCAATAATACGCTTTATCTGTTCGTAGATATTAAGATGGTCTTCGCCAGTCCATGGTGAGACATATAGCTGCATGTCTTTACAAAGCTGTCCGATTCCCGCCCAACCGGGAGGGTGAATTGAGTTCGAAGTCTTCTTTCCGAAAGCGCGACAGGTATCAATTACCGACAAGCCTTTAATTTGGTGAAATACTATATCCTTCGAGTGTGGGCGCCGTTTGTGCGAAGAGACGCGCTCTAGCTTTGGTGCCATGGGGGCGAAAGATCCGAAGTGTAGTTGGATGTGAGGATGCCGCTCCAGTAGAGCATGTGCCGTCGCCACGTGAACATTGGAGAGGCCATAGTCGCTTGTCACGAGAAAGAGAGCCGTGTTATTGATACCAACCACGGGAGGGGGGATATTTGGGTTTGACGGGAATAACACTGAGCGCCAGGATAATAGAAATGCAATCAGCACTATGCTAATAGCTCCGGTAATCAGGTTGCTAGGAGGCATGATGAGACGTTTGAAGGATCTTAAATGACGGACTGAAAGAGAATGGTAGGAATAAAAGGCGAGTATAAAACTGAAAGACTCAGTGCTTTATTGCGTGTCTCGGCTCTCGGCGTCACTTGCTTCTACCTAAATATATACATATGTACTTACCTAATCACGTGGCTACTGCAGGGTATAATTGCATATGTGGTCAACCGCGTGTTACAATCCGCATCACATTTCCTTCCATTCTGATCTAACATACAACGGTGATTAAATACAGATATAGAGATATATTTGAAGAGTTTGGCTTCCATCACTTACGCTGGACCATACACTCTTGACACATGGGACTCAAAGATTAATCGTGTTGCTGTCGTTCCCGGGCTACTGGATTTGTCGTGCCGTGGTTTCGATTTGATTCCATTAGCCTATACATATGAGAGCCTAATGCTCAATCAGGTATGTTGTTCCACTCTCTACGATGTACCTATTAACTGAGTGCGAAGTTTGAAACCCGCGATTTCATTTGCACAATACTTATTTGTGACGGAGCACTCCAATCATAGGTGCGCTCCTCAAGTAGGCTGAAGGGCACAATGGGCTGTGAGCGTACCAGCTAAGTTATGAAGCTCACGATAAGTGAGCTTGCCAGCGCATCTGGTGGGACTGCGATATCGCAGTTCTTCAAAGAGGCCACGTACGCTTACACACAAATATTTAAGCTGTAGAAATTCTGCTGTAGAATAGATAGGACAACAATACGATCACTTCACTGGCGCTGGTAAGCTCACTTGTGTAAGCGCTGGTTTAATTCCATACTGCTAGACAACTCCGTGAGATTATTCCAGATGGGCCTGCTTATATTCAGACTGCGGTGCGTGACCGAGTTTGCGCTATGATAGGTAGTGAGCCTGGGGGGCGAGTTATTCACGGCACCAGCTACCTGTCGCTGAAATATGGTTATATCCCAGTCTATCTATGGCGGTAAGCATACACAAATTGGGACATCGAAGTAACACGGCTGATAATTACATCAAAGGAACTTTGAGATTATCTTGGCAATGGCATTGGTTTTCTGTTTCCTCAACCTTCTGGCTGCGGAGTATATAACAATCCGCCCACAAAGAGGCAAGACACTTATATTCCGACATCGACCATTGATCAACAAATTCAGTGCTCAAGATGAGGAGATGGGGGCTTCTGAGTCTGACAAAGCAGGATTTCATAAAGTACATGCCGAAGATAGGCGCGGTCAACCCCCTGTGGAATCCAAGTAAGCTGGGGAGCGTATTTCACGACAAGCGGGAACCCTTCACAGGTATAATCTTGGCTATGAGATCAAGAATCGAAGCGGAACCCGAAAGATTCTAAGCAACATCAACGGATGGGTGAAACCAGGTACTTTGACGGCGCTCATGGTATGAAAACCCTTCTTTGAGGCATCGCTATGCGCCATCTAATGCATAAATAGGGGGTTACTGGTGCCGGGAAGACAACTTTACTAGATCTTCTAGATCTTCTTGCAGACAGATGTACAACAGGAAACGCAACGGGTAATGTTCTCGTCGATGGGAAGCTACGCGGTGTCGGTTTCCGGAGCAAGGTCGGTTATGTACAGCAAGACGATATTCATCTTCCCACTGCAACGGTACGAGAAGCGCCGCCCTTTAATGCTATGCTAAGGCAACCAGCCTCAGTTCCAAAGACTGAGAAAATAGACCTTATAAACGAAGTACTCAGACTTGCTGGCATGGAGCAATATGCCGATGCTGTAGTGGGTATTTTCGGCGAAGGTCTCAACATTGAACAGCGGAAACGATTGTCCATTGCTGTAGAGATGGTAGCCAGGCCTGATGTTCTTTTGGTTTCGGGTATGCTGATTCCGATAAACTATTTCAATCAACATCCCCCCCAACTAACGATCTTGCTTCGTGGCAGATGAACCAACGTCTGGACTTGACAGCCAAACCGCCTGGTCTATATGCACTATGCTCCGCAAGTTAGTAGACAACGGCCAAACAGTCATGTGTACAATTCACCAGCCATCATCCCAGATATTATCCATGTTTGACCGGTTACTTCTTTTGGATAGATAGGGGGAAACCCTGTATTTCAGAGACCTTGGTCCAAACGCATCTGAACTAATCAACTACTTCTAGACAGTTGGTGCCCCGAAGTGCCATCCTGGCGACAACCCTGCTGAGTGGGTTTTGGAGATAACTGGCAACAAGACAACTGCCGGCTCCGATCCATCTGAACTGGAGCCAGGAGCCAGGCCGCAGCTTTGGCAAAACAATTTCCAGAATCAGATGGTTCCCGAGGAGCTCGAACGTCTTAAGTCTAATGAGTTTCCGACAGGATGCTTGTCGCCATCAAGCATGCTGCAGAAAGAATTTGCTGTAAGCTATATAACACAAATGCTATGGGTCGCAAGGAGAATGTTTCAAGAGCAGTGGAGGGATCCAATCTATCTATACTGTAAAGTTACCTTAAGTATTAGCCTCGTAAGTGTTTCTGTTATTTGCTATAAAGGCATACGTGGTATTATTTTCACTGCAGATATTAATTGATTGCTAACCTTGCACCAGTCTTTATTCAACGGATTCTTATTTTATCGGGCACCGCTCGATATTCAAGGCATTACGAGCCTCCTTTTCTCTGTGTTTTTTATTTTACATCTTTTCAGTAGTATTGATCGACTTATTATTTCGAAGTTTATTAGCGGACGCGATATTTTCGAGTCACGTGAACGTAACTCGAAAATGTACGCGTGGGCTATTTTTGTTGCATTAAGTATTTTGGTAGAGCTGCTTTGGCAAACCGTTACATCTGTGCCTATTTTTGCTTCGTGGTACTATCCCACCGGTCTCTATCGTTTGGGTGACGCAGTTATCGGCCCAACTGAGCGTAGTGCCCTTGCTTTCGTTCTGGTGTGGCTGTTTAATATATGGGCTGCTACCCTGTCGCAAGCTTTTGCCGCGTTTGTAGAACAAGCCGAAATGGCCATGCAGCTTGCGAACTTGATTTTCTGGTTGACATTGGTATTTTGCGGGTACGACTCTTTACTATTATCCTTTTTTTCTTTCAGTACACAATCCAGTCTAACCAGTATCACTTTTAGTATACTCGTCCCCCCTAATGATCTTCCACGGTTTTGGAATTTTCTTGCTATTAACATACTAGCTACATTCGCGGCTTATTGGCGTACTAGGATTCCCCGCAAGGAAAAAAGAATTCTAGAATGATTTCAAGTTTGATTATCGGGACCGAGATAGTATACCGAGCCGCGAGAATTGCGGGACAAGCTTGTGGTCTGAATACCGGTATTGCATCGGCGGCATCAGATCGCGCAATAGATTCTTTGACCTCGAAGTTGTGGATGCATGGGATGGATGATTGCTGGTATTTCAGGGCCTTTGTCCAATCGCGAGACATTGAAATATTAAGAAAACTATGTGAGTTAAGATTACAGGCGTTAATGAGAAGACTCTAAGGTTGAGTCATATATAAGTACATATAACGCGTGAACAGAATAATAGCAAATACGAAGCGTTCCAACATGTTCACATGAAATTTATGGAGAAGGTAGGCTAGTCATCTCGGTCGTGTCTAATCTTCCATCAAAATATTTCGTAATTATATCTGGGGTACCCTTGAAGGAATATAGTCTAGCGTCTGGCTTGAATAGCTCTGAAAAGAAATAGCGGGAATTATGTGGAAACCAAGAGTAAAACAAGATAATAGAGTGCATTAAGTACATGAAAATTCGAATTGAAGAGGCAAAACATGTCAGGAATCCGTACATGAGGTAGGTTATTGGCATTTGTTGCACGAAGGACTCTCAACGCCCTCGTGGACGCTCTCTAGCTATAAGGCAAGGATGTCTAATTATTCTAAGCTTACGAGCTTATCCTTTATCGCGAAACCGTACCTTATCACGCTGCTCCAAGAAAGGCCATCATATTAAAGACAACAATGATAAAGAGAAATATGTCAAATCATTCAATGACGAACATATCGTTTCAAGAGCCCATTGAAAGATTTCAGGAAGGCGATGGTAGATGATAACGCTACGACCTTTGGGGTAATGTAGACTTTGGGGATTGGGATTGCATGTAAATGGCCCACGAGGCGACGATTTGTACATTCAGCTACATGTGTCCTTTTTTGTGACAAGGGCTTGTGCTCAAGGGCTTGGAACAGGAAATAGTTCAATTGAACTAATAATACTCTTTGGGTCTAAAGGGTCCTAAAGGTCTAAATTTCCTTCAAGCGCGAAAGCGCTTTTCGCCTTTTATACTTATACCTCAAATTCTAGGGATGAACCTGTTTACCTTCGTCCTAATTCGGCAATACGTTTCTTTTGATCGTATTGCTTAACCAATAGCCTTAGTGCCCGGACCCCGTCGGGTCTTGATAGGCATGATGGCAGCTGGCGGATTATTGGCAGCTGTCGCCGTGTGACATTTTTCGCTCATTATTGTATTTGCTTGATCACGATTATAATAGTGAACCGTACCTGAACAGGCAAGGTTAAGCAAGAAAGAGCGAAGCTTTCGACTTGTGTTGCCTCCTTGATGTCCATGAAGGCAATGTTGAATACCCATATCACTAGTCCTTGTTACAACCAGCCGCTTATAAACCATTTGAACACCTATGCCAGGCGCTAGGGTACACTGGAGGCTAGCAGGGTCCCAATAGTGGGTATGCTGTAGATATGTGGCTATATAAAGGCTGGAGTTCTTCCCTCCTAGCAGAAAAGAACTGAGGAATTAATACTATTGAACCCTTACCCCTACCTACGACCTAGCTGCGACCTACCGGTGGCTTAACCTCACTCTAGATACAACCAATATCTCTGACAACCTAGTTCTGTGGGCCGCATACCTGCGTCCACCCTCCTTAACTCGACGAAGCAGGATCGAGGCGCGTAAGCCCTCCAGCATGACCGGCCAGATGCGACGTAGAATGAAATACCATGCGGCTAGCGTGGCTATCATCTTGCCATTTTATCCCACCACACCCATACATGGTTTGTTGCAGATAGCCATAAAAAAGAAACAGGTGGCGCATAAGCCCTGTTATGGCTGGGTGCGAACCAACTCATTCAGCTAACTACCTTCCACTCTCGTCATTTCGTACTTCTGAAAGAAGCTGTAAAATATAGATATCATCAAGTAAGAAAAGAGTTGTCGCGGAGTATATCTTAGGTTTGTCTACGTATTGTATTTTCCAGTACCATAGGTTCTAAAGCCTTGTTTGTTCATGTATTATTATGTGACAAATGACGAAGCGAATGAATTGGTCGCGGCCTGTGTGGCCGTAGAGCCTGCATATACTGAGAAACGCAGTGCAACAACGCCACATCATCCTCGCCGTCAAGAATATTTCTCATCGCCTGCAGTTGCCTAGGGCTTCTCGTTGTCCGCCCGTAAGCTCGGTGCGGCCGACATACCAATATAAGACCTTCATCCAATCGGCTGAATTTGTATCATTGCGAAGAGGTAGTCTTGCATGAATACAAGAGCAGCCGGACAAAGGGTTACGGACTTGGCAAGATCCTAGACGAGGCGCATACAGCATCATGTGGCAGGAATGTCATAGTGGTCCTATTGCGTATATGATTTATTTTGATTTGATGGCATTGCTATTGATGTTCAAATAATATTCTAAGTAGTCGGGTGATACCTATATAAGGACAACACCCTCCCAACTTCATTGATACACTGCGAAGTTCTATCCAACCTCACATTACCTACCAATATCCACAGTACTCACTCAGAAAGTCGCGGGGAGCATCTACAACCATGAACAACCAAGAGTACGCAACTTTCGATAACATCTCTTCGTACAGCCTATATGAGAGATGGAATACCGAGGACCAAGCCAGAAAAGGAAGCGTAAAGACCTATGTGGCAGACCCTAGCAGTGGCCTGGTCTATGACAGCAACAAGTCTGACTATTTTGTCACGGTTGAGAGGGTTTTGGCAGTAGACGGTTGGGAGAAAATGTCTACTGAAGACACAAGCGGAAAGCAGAAAATGAGTCTTCTGATCCTCAAAATAGTAGTCACGACTAGGAAGCCAGAATGTCGAGTCCGAGCAGTCTCTGCGACATTAACCCTCGAAGATCCGAAGACTGGTTCAAAGGCTAATCCTGTATTGGAGGCATGGGCCCCTTTTCGTAGGCTACAGCTGACAAACCCGCAAACAATGGAACTGAAGGAAACGAAGAAGCAGCTGGCCAACATGGGCGCGGATTTCCACGGAGTGGAAGCGCATGCAGAACTAAGTCGCGAAAAGGAAATCGCGTTCGAGCATGTCTACTATGATGCCGCATTTGCCCACCCCATAATGAATCCGGATACAACGCAGAGGGGAGGAGTTACCTGGTACATGGAACAAAGCAGAATTCAGACTACGGGTGTGCCACCAGAGCTTTTTGTCGCCGTTATATTTACACGAGACACTGACGATGACTACTTGATGGGCTTCGATATCGACGTCCATGGAGGCACAATCTATGATTTTCGCAAGAAATTGAAGAGGGCGTTTGGTCTCAAACCCGGCCATACTAAGCCATTTCTGGTAAAGCCTTCCCGGGATCCAGTAGTTCGTGGGGGCGAGGGACGTGACTTTCTGCGGAGCGTGAGAAGCGATAATCTTGGGGAGCTTAGAGCAAAAGATGACAGCACTGGCTTGAACATATTCCGAAAAGCTGAAGGAGTTGTCGATGCGGAGAACAAGGGAAATGCAGGTGAAGCTGAACAGAACTCCAGTGTAGACCGGGAAGCAATTGGAGAGGGTCATGAGTAGGGAGGTGGGGGCGTAGAAGTCCCTGCATCAACACGTCAGCGAGGCAGAATGCAGCATTCCTAATTTGAGATTTACCCACCCATCTCCTTTTATGCTAGTAGAAGGACAGTTTTATTTTCTGTTTGCTCTATTGATTCAGCTTCGGGTAGGTTGTGGCTATACTGCGAAGCGTCCTCGGTACTAAGTAAAGTACTATTGTTTCTGCCTAGTAAATTCCTAGTAAATTATAACCATGTCAGGTATTCTTGGCACACTGAAGGTATCCTGCCCATGTCTCGCAGACCAATAATACATGGCTAGGTCTCCTCTACGTTACATGGAGCATATGGTGAGAATAACCATTCACACCGCCGCACTGCAGCCACAGCGCTTCGCCTGAACGAACTTGTGGAATTTGTGAGAATTGCGGACACGCGCGCGTCTCAGCCTTCTATTAAAATTAAATAGTGACACCGACCCCATTCGACACCCAGCATGTAATCATCTAAGCGGCGCTATGCTTAAAAGAATAAGCATATTATAGGGGTGCTGCTATTGTTGGTGTCATCATGAATCTAAAAAGTGAGGCTCCGAAAAATTCAGGTTTACGTGGCAAATGTTGTTTCCCCGTTCATAAGGGCTAGTCAATTTGTCTTCTAATACGCACTTTCAAACGATTTCGATTGAGAACAGACGGCGAGAGCAGTCAGACCAATATGACCACCCCAGGCCGGCCTAAACTTGAGGATTTGAAATTGATTTTTACGACTCGCGAGGATTGGCATACGGCGGCGTACGCTATTGCCGAACATCTTTTCAACCAAATTTGTCGGTTTATCAACGAATATAGTGAACTCAGATCAGAAGGGTCGGACCTGAGGGAGCTATTATCTGAGTGCCTGATTAACAAGAACCATGAATACATCACTGATGATTGTATTCGGTTATATTTACTGGGAGAAATGAGCGAACCTGAGGTGTCTCCTAACGTAGTGAGCGTCTTAGGGGGAATCTTGATAGAGCATCAACCATATCTCTCATTCCTTCCAACGTACGCTATCAAAGGAGATTTTTCTACAATTTCCATTCCAGAACCAAACGGTTGTTTCGAAAGACAAGACCAGCACCTATTCAGCTGGACATGCACGAATACAGGCCATCAGGCAAAACTACGAAGGGATCTAGAGTTTCGAAACGCAACCTCATTTATGTCACCGTTCTACAGGATACTTCACAAAGGCGACTATGAGGTATCCCAAAACATGATTAAATGCATGAAAAGGTTCCTAACGGAGAAATTGCCGACAACTGAATCACTTCAAGTGCATAAGGTTCTTGTCAATATCTTGAAGACGGCACATCCCATCCATGGCACGCCTCTAGAACACACTTACGCTCAATATGGCAGCAAGAATCTCACTCTAGAGACCGGAGAGTCTTCCATGCCGCAACATTTGAAGATCATGGAAAGCTTGCTCACCCACGCCCCTGAGCTCGTCATGCGCGATACTACTTTCGGGGACATCGAACCAGCCAATATTAGACTCGATCATACGTTTAAAACAGCGCTGGATAAAAATGACTTGAAAGTCGTGGAGATGATCATCTCACACGCAACTGAAGGATTCCTAAGCGAAGATGTCGTCGTCGAGCAACTAGAAAACATGGGCAAGATTCTGCCAGATACATTAGGGGAGAAAGTGCTAGCGGATAAGGCCAGATTACTTTTGGATCTCTGGTGCAAAACCCAGAGCATAACCCCCAAAATTGGAAGCTTGATCATCAAATATAATCAGATGGATTTCTGGAAGCTCCCATCATTCTTATCAGCACTAAAGAAGCTGGAATACGAGGCCATCACCGCGCGTGGATTGCTGGGGACAGCACTCCAGCATAAGCGGGCTAACTTTATTCGGGAGATTTTAACTTTGTTTCCGAATGTCTTCGGTGTGGAGCATGCTCGTACAGTTGTTCGAGATGGGCTTTATGACATTTGGCAACTTGAAAATGTCAAAAAGGCTTTGAAATCGATGCGATCTGTTGACCGGGGGCTAGCAGATGAACTATTGATCCTTGCAATCCAATATAACCGGAGCCAGATTGTGCAAGGTTTACTGAAAGAGAATCAAAGCTTAGCACTGACACGATCCGATGTTCCATCGGGCTACGACTGGAAGCCCGAGGAGGAGGAAGTTGGAATTTATCCTTTGTGGCATAACAACTGCATGTTCAATACGCCTGCTGGGAGATGGCAGGAGAGAACAGGCAGAGATGATCCAGATAGGTTGAAGATCAGTAAAGCTCTGGTACAGGCCTGTATTCGGGAAACAGAGAATATGCAAAATCTGTGCGAGATTTTCCAATACTCACATCGTTCGTACTCTAACCCCCATCCTATTGTGCCAAACTGACAATAATCTTAGAGACAGGTACGCTAGAAAATCGTGCTTCAGCTTTTGATTCTATCGAGACTAATAGTCATTAATTTAAACTCAGTTGATGATCTTTGTTTTGACATATCATTGTTCAACTCGAAGAGCTATCCTTTATATACGTTTGCCAGGTCCTTACCTAGTGCGCCCAAATCTCATCGCTATGAATCTGTACTTAGATACGCGGCTTTTCCAGCTCTGGGATTTGACATAGAGGACGACTGGCGGGGCCATGAATCACGAGAATGTGATGAAGTATTTCGGATTCTTTCTTGGCTTCGCGACGAAAATAAGGTGGAAGAAATTCTTAAACTACGTGTTCTAGACAGGATGTACAAACCCCATGATGAGCATCGCATAGCAGATTATGTGCAGCAGTTCCAGGTTCGGATCCTTGATTGGAAATGCCTGGACTTAGCTATTTCGGTGTTCGAGGAAGCAAGAGGGGACTCGATACAAGTTATTCACCTATATTCGAGCGGTAAACGTGCGACCGTGACGCATTGGCTTGGCGAAGATGGGATTCAGAGCCTACCTAATGTGAGAATACACCCTCCCCCTTGGAAAGTAACAGTGTTCAAAGTGCTAATGGGCCTACCTAGGTAAAAGAAGCGAGGATCTACTTGATTAAGGTTTGATTATTCACGTTGGAAGTTTTAATGACATACGATAGGAAACTGATTATTTGCTAACTTAGGAAGCGATGAGTCAGTCATGCATGGAAAAGATCCGAGGAGTGCTAGAAAAAGGTATCGAATTACTGAGAACTAACAAGCCGGATCTCGTCTGCACATTTGAGGAGCATAGTTGGAACGAGCAGCCTTCTCAAAACAAGAGCAGTCTATTTGACATGTAAGCATCCCAAAGCTCTACTACAATTACGAGCTGATTTTTTAACCCTTCACACACGAAACCAGCGCCAAGAGAGCAGTCCCCAAGCTATCGCCTTTCATTAAAAAATACTCCGAGCACGTTCAGGAGACTTCTCGGAAAAAATGGTTCAGGCCAACCAAAGTAGCCATAATCGACAACGGAATCATGAATATAGATCCTCGCCAAGATACACCCGAATCCCCCAACCAGCAAAATAATTATTCTCATGATCCCAATCGTCAGCAAGGAGGTTTCTATCGAGTTGTTAAAGGGCAGTCTTTTGTGGACGAGAATTACACTATGAGCTCCTGGTCTTTTTCATCGGATCCACACGGAACTCAAATGATGAATTTGATCTGTGCCATAGACCCCTGCTGCAAGGTATACGTGGCCAAAGTTGTTGAGGGAAGACACGGAATAGTTCCGGATCGTTTAGCAAGGGTAAGCTTCTCCTACACGAACTATACCTGACCAATTATTATTCTGACACCATATCGCTGTGGTCCTGCAGGCGATTCAATGGGCCATCAACGAAGATGTGGATATCATTTCAATGAGCCTTGCTTGTTATGAGGAAGACACTAGGGTTAATAAGGCTGTACAGGACGCCGATTTAAAAGGAATACTCGTCCTGTGCAGTGCTCATGACGAAGGGCTCAACATTGAAAACACGTGGCCGGCATGCTTACAGGAGACCACAACGTTCGCTGCTTCTAACCAGTTTGGTCGTGTGACGCATAATATGCGAACAGATGCATACAACTTTTGTCTACATGCGACCGAGATTTTTGCTGGCAATGTTCCATTTAGTAAGTTCATGCAGTCAAATAACATCCCAAAGATAGCGCTGAAACATGGTTCTATTTGTTACTAATTTGATGGCTATACACAGTGCAATTCGAGGAGTATGTATCTGGAAGTTCAGTGGCTACTGCTATAGGAGCTGGACTTAGTTCTCTAATTATTTCATGTCACTACCTAGCAAACGACAACCGTCCTAAACAAGAGCCGAAATGGAAAAGAGATATAACTAAGAAGATATTTGAAGACATGAAAACGCCGTCCCAAGAATCAAAATATCTTCACCTCGACAACTTCTGTGAGGTCGGTAAAACATTTGTCGGAGGCTCTTCTGTACTCTTCGACGACATTTTGGAGAAATACTTCAGAGTAGCAGGAGATTCGTTGTCAGGCCAGGAACTTCAAGCGACAAGTCGCACCTGTAACTAAGCTTCTAAAAACGTATAAACTTTTCATAAGCTCTGCCGGCATATATGTTTCTGTTTTCACAATGAAACAGGTCCTGAAGTCCCAAGACGAGTTCCTTCTTCGAATGGAACTTTATCATCGGCGTTCGGAATCAACCGCGGGCTAGACGTAAATGATCGGAGAATGTCTATGGACTCCTGAACTTTTGTCTCTTTGGCGTAGTCAAGCGGGACTTTTCCTGCTGCGTCTGGCTGGTCATAAGCCGCCCCCAATCTAATAAGTAGCCGTATGACACGCCATAAACCGTTCTGCGCCGCTAAATGCAAAGCCCGACGATCATTGTTGTCTGGTTGATTTAGGTCGGCACCTCGACTTACCAGATCAAAGATAATCCTATCATAATCATAGTCCAAAGATATGGCTTCACTATCAAACATGGCGAAAAGAGGAGACTGACCCTCAGAGTTTGTGTTGCGTGGATTGACCCCATATTTCAGGAGCCGTCTTATGGTCCCTATTTTTCCCCATCTGACAGCCACGTGTAAGGCTGATTCTTTTTTATCATCCTTGGACTGGATGTCAGGATCTGCTCCGTGGAGGAGCAGTAATTCGGGACTAGAATCCGGTGAGAAGGAAAACTGATCCCCAGATTGTATTCTTGAGTACCGGATGGCATGATGGAGGATAGGGGTATTCTCGTCGTTGAACCCATTGGGGTCAGCTCCGTATTTTAGTAGGCAGCGTGCAATCCCTATATTTGACGTCTGGATGGCGTGAAATAAAGTCAAGTTGAGGCATCGCTTCTGGTCGCCTTGGTCCCCTACAATACACTTACAGTACTTAAACACGAGCGAACTATCTTTACCCAGCGCATCCAGAGCAACCATTTGTTCAAATATCAGAACAAAACTTCGCTTTTGTCCGTAATGGATCGCATACTCCGCAGGTATCATGTTTGATTGATTTTTCACATCTAGTGATGCGCCTGCGGATAGAAGAGTGCGAACCACGTCTTCGAACCCGTATCTTGCAGCTTCGTGAAGCGGTGTATTTCCCAAGCCATCGCTTATAGACAGGCACTTTAGATCACTTTCTAATCTTCTTTTGACTGCATAATCAAGGCCCAGCCGTGAGGCCATCAAAAGTTCAGACATGGACATCACCCAGGAATGAAGCGCCTCCCAGGTTAGATGTGAGGTAGAAGAAGTTGGACTGAGATATGCAGCTAGTAGCATTGCCATTGAAAATTTCGTCTTATCTCCAATAAGCTTTGATATGTGCGCAGACACCTCGTGTTGAAGTGAGTCGAGATATGTCAATTCATTTTGTGGTTGATTCTTGGGCGCCTCTACCGCTAGGTAATCCACTTCAAGCTTTAGCTGTGCACTCTCTTGTCCATCCCGTTTCGCTGGGTTGGAGGTTCTGTCGTGGTCTCCGTTGTAGTCATATGAAACTTCTTCTTGGGTGTGTGATCGGGCTATCATCAGATTATAGAACTCTCGGCAAAATATGCTCCAACAGATTACCGCATGTGATAGAAATGGGTGTTTCTGTAACAGGTTTTTCGCTGCCTTCTCTGATTGGAGACTGATGTGCTGAGTTGGTATATCGAGAATATATTGAAGATTGTATAAACAAATATATCCCAAGATACCGGTTTCTACTCTCGACGGTACGGTTGCATTCTGTTCATAGGTAGAGAACCAGAGCGACTTGACGGCCTCGCCAACTTCGTTAGAAACGAGTTTAAGCAAGTGATTTCCATGATCCAACACGACGAGACCGTCAAGTTGAACTAGAGTGCTCGAGAGATCCTCTTTTCTCTGGCTTTTAATGATTGAATTGGGCAGAGTCTCGGATGTTGGAAGCTTTGTAGAGATTCTTTCTAATGCTAGTTCAAGCGCATCAAATGGAAGAGGAGTAGCTGCGAAAGTCAACCATATTAGTGTCGATTTGATTTGGAATGAGCTCGACCCTCTGGTCAGAAATTCAATATTGCCTTCCACTAGCTTTCTGGGCTCGAGAAAGCCTAGGGAATCCTTTGGCCTGATCAAAAGCTGGCCACTCATAGAAGCCTTGATAGAGGTTCTGGTTATCGGTTTGCTGAGATGGGCTCGAATGTAACTAAGGAACAAAGTTGCCAGAGTGAACCTAAAATTCTTAGTCAGAATTGCGCTCTTAACGATACGGCTACACTTACGACCCAAGAAACCTTTTGAATGGATCTAAGTCTATTGATATTCTGAATCTTGAGGCAGCTGGGAACTTCAAATCCTCACTGAAAATATCTTTCATGCGAATTTGAATAAACTTGTCGATGTCATCGTGAATATCCGATTCTTTCACTTGAAGGGAGATATGCTGGAAAGATGTCGTAGGATCAGGCCTCGTGCGACTTGTCAAGAATACCCTACAGCCAGCTATCCTTATTCCACTCAAAAGGTCGTCGAAATTACTCTCATTCCCAGGCTCCATCTTTTCCCTTTCCCATGCGTCGATTACGATGAAGACCGTATCGTTAATTCTTGATATGACGTCGATAAGAGCGTCAAGTAATAATTTGAATGTGTCGCGACGTTTTGCACGAATTGACGAGGAAAAGAAAGCATCTGGTTGGGCTTGACGAGATATCTCGTCGTCATTCAAACGATCCGCGACGGAGTTCTGATTTATGAAACCTTGCATATGTGCATACTCTCCCATTCCCGCGGCGTCGTTTTCCATCGATAAATAATAGCTGTAGAAGCGGGATGAGCGTACAGCACTATTGGTCGGAGATGCCTGAGGATGTAACACCTGTAACTGACTAAGGAGACTGAGGGCCAGTTTTTCGACGGAGCTCAGTCCACATTCTCCAAAATAATAAAATCCATGCACGCGTTGATGGATGGCAAGATCATCTACTAGCCGCGATCTAAGAAAGTCAGCTTATGGAGAGCTGAGGTACGTAGAATAGATAACATACGCTAGGATGCTTTTACCAGTACCTGGAGCTCCCGATAACCAGAACATGCTGGAAGCTCCATGACTATCGTTAAGCCATTTATTAAATATCTGACCGTCAAATAGCCAGTCACATGTTCCCTCCAAACGTTCTCTGCGGAAATATTCATGTCGCCCAAAGTTAGATTTATTCACCGTCAAACCACGAAAGTTGTCACACCGCTGATCGACGGTGAGGACGGTGTCACGTATGTGTTGAATCTCTTCAGGCAACAGCTGGCCAGTGCTCTTGGATTCTAGCGGCAGGGCCAGTTCTTCTTTCGACAAGATATGTCGACACGGCCTAGAAATCTCTAAGATTAGGTTTATCCGCCACAAGAAACTGGTTGATCTCAATAGACTTACGGAGAATGTCTCAGAGCTTTAGTTATGGAGTTGAGTCTTCGAGTCTTTTCGAAGCTTTTTTTCTCTAGAGCTGCGGTTATTGTCATAGATGCAGCTAGTAGCTCAACTGTTTCAGCTGCATGTCTTAATCTTGCTTGGAGATCTTTTATAGCGTTGGAGCTTTTTATAGCCTTGGAGCTTTTTACAGCCTTGGAGTATCTGCGCCAGGTCTTCCCACGGAGCCATCGAGATGGTGATTTGTATTGTGGAGCCGATAATATATCTTCACATTTCTCTCTAAGCCGAATGATTTTGCTCTTGAGCTCCTCTAGTTCAGTTACAATACCAGAGTATGCGAATTGAGGGGGTCCATCAATGAAAGTGCTTGAGATGATGTGTTCTTGTACGTGCGAGATTGTTTGTTTAATATCACCGACGATGACAAGGACCTCTAGCGATTGTTTGACTAGCTCATTTGATTTTAATTTCAATTCATCGATGGAGAGTGCCACTTTTGAGAGGCAATCAGAAACTGCTTGATGCTGTTGACGAACCTGGGAGTTGGCATCTTCGAAAAATGTCGTGCGTGAGAGGGGTTGGGCTCCGGGATCAGGCTGTAGTTCCCCCGACCGTAGCATTTCTTGGGCTGCCTCAGTGCCAACTATAGCTGACAAGTCGAAATACTCTGTTGGTTCCATGGTTTCTACTATCTGTTTAAGAGATTAGGAAGTAGGTAGTTGAAGTGGCCATCGGATCGAGGTATTTTCTCCTCATTTCAGCCGAGGTGTCTTCTAGCTGAGGTGTCCTCTCCTCATTTGAGCTGACATGGTGGCTGAATCAGCCTGCATGGCAAAGTCACGTGGCGGACCCCATCTATGTTCAGCTGCATTGCCACCTAGGTACGACATTACGCGAGGGGGGATTGGGTAGATGTATATACTCGTACCACTTCTCGGATAGTGTGGGAATCTATTTTGGGATAGCCTGAGTTGTGATTTACTTGCAAGAAGATACCTAGGTCCACGTTCATAGCCAACCTGCGTCTGCCACCCTTTTTAGCTGGGGATGCTACCAATTTCCCATTTATATGGTCAACTTACGCTACATCAGCCGTTTATAGTTAGATTTAAGGCAGGGTTTATACGTCTGCATAACTTTAGCGCTTAAGCATCTGGTTATTTATATATAATAAATTAACTAATAAATTATAGGATTATTTTAAAATTATAATTATGTGTTATTTAGTAGATCAAAGGCCGTATGAGCACTTAATTATACACTTAAATTTATAACGTTAGCTATTTATATCATAGATGCCACAAAATACAACACTTGGAAGGCATTTAGGCCGAGTGCTTCAGCTGCTTATATGTATATCATCTGTACAGGTGGGAAATTGGTGGCATCCCTAGCCAGAAAGGGCGGCAGACGCAGGTTAGCTACAAGTTCAGGTCTCGTGGCCAAGAATGCCGGCGCATAAGGTACTTAGAGAAAATTCGGTGAATATTAAAGTTTAATATGCATTAAGCGGCTTTACACTTTTAGTATCAAATTACTAACAGCAAATCCCATTGTATCACTTATAAGTTCAAGCGGCCATATTGCTTCAATCATTAGCGAGTAACGTCAGAATATAACTTCCGGTAATGAATTAGAATGTATGTGTTATGGTTGTACTCGCGCTGAATTCTGCGCAAAAGGATCCATCCTGAACGAAGTTACAAGTTGATGCAATTAGGCCTCTAGGTTCTATTATACGTAGGGGAGTGGATTCATCATCTACTGACATGCACTGGAACCGTTGGTTGCTTGAGTAATCAAGGTTAGTGCCCCTAGGTACTTATATACTATCACACTATTACAACGACAAGGCTTAATTAAATGTTCATTAATGGGTCCATGATTGAAGAATAACTGTAGGTTCGCCTGGAGTTGTTGAATTTGTTATCGTGATAAGGCCTTGTTGCGCAATCTTCGATGTAAACAAGGCTTTCTGAGTTATCCGTCTTAGCGAAAGATAAAACGAACCCTGGCTTTCTTTTTTGAGTGCTCTGATTAAGATCTGAACTACTTGGCAGGGCAGGTAGTAAATCAGAATTGCTTGACCTTAGAGACAAGCAGAGATGTATCATTGCCGATAGCGATTTCCAAGCTTTCGATGACAACGCGTTTGAGTAGCAAAGGTTGACAAGCTGGATTGAGGCATAATACGAAGTCGGAACCAAATGAACCATAATTACAGGCTGAGAGAAATTTAATACGGGCGAAACGAAGGATATGAAGAGCGTCGATTTGGAGCGCGAGATTTGAGAGATTTCTCCGTTGCTGTTAATCGGCCAGCGGCAGACAAACGGGTTAGAACGGACTTGAACGTCCAGTTTTCCTCTTGCAAGACTGACTATACACTTTCCAACCTTCGAGGAGTTTGTTCACATCTTCCTTTATTCTAAACTAGGAGAATGTACAAATATATGTTTACTGATAAGAGCGAAGATACCTACTCTTTCAACGTATTCTTCGAGAGACCACTCACTTAGGCGCAAGGCAATTGCTTCAGAGCCATGGTAGCACCAAGCTATGAGCAAGCACAAGATGGGGACTATTGCGCTGCATTCGCAAAGCGCAGCGGCATCAGCGACGTCGATTTATACGCCTGGAACACAGTCCTCGGATCGAGAGGTGAAAATTGCGGAACAAGGTTGTGGTCTGGATACTGATTTTGTATCAGCATCAAATCGCAGAATAGACTCCTTGAGCTCGAATTTGCGGATACATGAGATGACTTCAAGATTGATTGCTGGTACTTCAGGGCTTTTGCCTAATCGTTGTGCTCGGAAGAAATTAAAGAGGCATTGACACATTACGAACACTACGTGAGTTAAGGTCGTAGGCATTAATGAAAGGAATCTAAGGTTGAGCTATATACACATATAAAACGTGAACAGGATAATAGCAAAGTCTTTTATATCTGTGCCGTCATTTGTTGTTGGGTTGGTATCCTGCAGCTGCACACAAAAGTACCCTGACGAGCGCCCCGCAACCCCACCTTCTAAGGAGGTACATAATGGGGTGTTCTATAAGGTTCAAGAACTTACCACATAATTTACCACTTTTTATTATAGAATTTAAAGCATACGTAATATAAATATTTAACGTTTTATAATATTATAACGTTTATTAGTTTAATATTATTTTTTTTATTTAATTAAACAGGTTATTATTTAAAAAATTATTAATAATTTATAATAGTTTTATATTTTAAATTTAAAAATATTATAAAAATATTTATAATAAATTTTTTAATAAATTAAGCATTTATAACATTATTTATAAATATATTAAGCTAAGAAAATAATAATATAATAATTTTAAGCTTAATTTTATTTTATATTTATATTAAAAATTTTTTAATTTTTTTTTTTAAAAAATGTTTTTAAGCTAATATTATAAATATAACGTTTTTTTAAAAAAAAAAAATTTATTAATATAAACTTTATTTACGCTTTTAATGTTTAAAACGTAAAAAAAAAAAAAAAAAACGTTAAAAATAATTAAAAATTAAATTAATAATAAGTTTATTATATATAAAAATAACGTTTAAGTTTATAAATATATATAAATTATTTTTAATAATATAAATAATTATAAAGTTATTTTTAAATATTAATTAAAAATAAATTATAATAATTTATTAAAATAAGTTTAAATTAATAAATTTAATAAAACTTTATATAAAAACTAAATATATATTAAATTTAATTATAGCTTTATATATAAATTAAATAAAAAATATTATAATAAAAATAGTTTTATTAAAATTAAAAGTATATAATTTAAATTTAATTATTTAAGCTTATTATTTTTTAATTTTTATTATAATTTATTTATAATTATTTAAAAATTAATAATATATAACGTTAATTATAAATAATTTTATTTATATTATATATAAACTTAATATAATTTATAAAATAAAATTAATTATTATTTTTATAATTATTAAAATAAAATATTATTTAATAACTTTTTATATAATAGCTTTATAAATAAAATAAAATTATAAATAAAAATATAATTATTTAATTTTAATTATATTTAAAAATACGCTTTATAATAGCTATAAAATAAAAGTAATATAAAATAAGTTTTAATTTAATTTAAAATTATATAGTTTAAATTAAATTTATAATTATTAAAATAATAATAATTATAATTAAAGCTTAAGTTTTTATATATATTATTATAAATATATTTATAAATATTATAATAAAATATATAAAAAATTAGCTTGTTTTAAAAAAAAAAATTAAAAAAAAAAAGTTATAATTTAAATAAATAATAATTTTAATAATTAATTTATAATTATTTTAATAATAAAGTTATTATAAATTTAGTTTTAAATTTTTTTAATAATTAAAATTGTTTAAAATATTAAGCTTTTATAATTAAAGCTATAAATAAATATAATTTTAATATTTTAAATTTTTTAAACTTTTAAATTATTATTATTATTATTTTTATTTTTATTATGTTTTAAATTATAGTTAAAAAGGTTTTATAATTATTTTAATAATTTAAGTAATATAATATATAATATTTTATATTATAAAGTTTTATTAAATTATTTATTTTTTTTAGCTTTAAATTAAAGGAGTAATTTAAAATTAATAAATAAAAATTATATAATAATTAAAGCTTAAATTATTTTAAATTTAACTTTAAATTAAATTATAAAGTTTTTAAAATTAATAAGATTATTATATTTTTTATTAAGTTTAATTTTAAAAATAATAAAAAATTAGTAGTATATTTATTATTTATTATTTTTAAAAATTAGTTTAATAAATAATTAAATTTTACTTAAATATATAACTTTAAAATATTTAATAATTTAATATATATTTAATATGGTTTATTTATTAAGTAAAAATATAGTTTTTATTAAAAAGAATTTAAAAAATATATTTTATTTAATATTAATAATATATTTATATTATTAGCTTTTTAGTTTTAAATAAAAAAACTGTTTTTTTTATAAAAATTATTTTTTTTTTAAACTTTATATAGCTTTTTTTATTTTTAACTTATTTATTAAAAGTTTTTATTAAATATTAAAAACTATAGTTTTATTTATAAATATTATATATTATTTAAATAATTTTATATTTATAATAGCTTTGTTTTAAATTTAAAATATATTTATATTATATTAAAAATATAAATAATTATTAAAAATATTAGGCTTAATTTTTAATAATAAAAAAAATAATAAAAATATATGCTTTAAAATTTTTAAAATTAAAATTAATATAATAATAATATAAGCTTATTTATTAAAATTAAAAATTATAAAAATAATTTAAATTATTTTAAAAATATTATAAAAACTATGTTTATTTTATTATAAGGTTAAAAAAATTATTAATTATTTAAAGTTTTATTTTATAATAATATTATTAAAAAAATTTTTTTTTTATAATATTTAAAATATTTTTTTAAAATTTAATTTATAAATGTTTTATTTTTTATTTAAGCTTATTAAGCTAAATTTTAAATAATAAAAAAACTTTTTAAAAAAGTTTAATAATATATATTTTTTATAAAATATTAATTATTTTTTATTTTATTTATTTATAAATATATTAAATAAAAATTTAAAAAGATTTTAATATAAAGCTTTTTTTAATATTAAAAATTAATATATATACTTTTTTATTTTTAAACTTTAAGCTTTTATTTATAAATAATAAGTTAAAAAATAAACTTTTAATATAAATATATTTAAAATTATAATAATTTAAAATATTTTTTATTTTTAATATAAAATATAGTTATTAAGTATAATAATAATTTATATAAATAATATTATAATATAAGCAAAATTAATAAATATATTTATTAAAAACTTGTTTTTTTTAAATTTATTTTAAAATATTTTTATATTAATAATATTTTATAATATTTATTTTTAAGTTTATTAAATATTTTTTAAAAATAATAGCCTAGTTAATATTTTATTTAAAGCTAATTTTATAATAATTATTAATTTATATTTAAATTAATAAAACTTATTAAAGGTAAATTAATTTTATATTTTCTAGCTTAT
>JBAWJW010000069.1:0-60492 GCA_037356055.1 Xylaria sp. Z34 | reverse complement strand
GGTGGAGACAGGGACACCCCGTAGGGGTGGCACCTGGCTACACCTGCCACACAGGCACACACACAGATATATTGCCTGCTCCGCAGGCAATAATCTGTGTGTTCTTTTAATACATCATCTTTTACTTTAATACCTAGACTTCGTTTATCACAAGTATTTTAAACTAAAATCCTTGTTTTATTTTTTTTTCTTATATTTATTATTTAAAAATCTAATCCGCTTAAGCTATTTAAAGGACAAATAATAATAAATATATATATAAATAATAAAATAACCTTAAAAAATACATATTTAATAAAGTCTTAAAAACAAATATTAAATAAAATAATAAGCAAAATATATATTATTTTAATAAATATAATCATGTTTTATTATTAATAAAAAATACATTTAAATTCTTAATAAGCGTTTATTATTATAACGTTTAAAAAACAGTTTATATTTATTTATTTAATAATAAAATATAAAAACTTTAATATATATGTTTAACAATAAATAAATAAAATTTTAAATAATATAAAAACAGTTAATAATTATTATAACAATATTATTATAATATTTATAACCTTTAAAAATTACTTAAAAAATTTAAACATTATTTTATTAAAATTTTAATTATATAATATTAATATTAAATTATATAAAACGTTTACAGGATTTTTTAACATAATAATTTTTAATAAACTGGTTAATAGCTTTAAAATATTAATTATTAATAAATAATTAAAAGTTATTATAAAATTAAAATTTTTTATAAACCTAAAAAATTTTAAAATATTTATTAAATTAATAAAGTATATAAAATATAATATTTTATTATATATAATACTTATTAAATTATTAAAACAGTAAAAAACAGCCTTTATAACTTTATTAAAAATAAAAAATAAAATTAATAATATTTTTAAAAAGCAATTAAAATAAAACCATTAATAAATAATATAAAAAATTCTTTTATCTTACTTAATTATTATAAAAAAAGCTTTTTTTAAAACTATTAAAATAGCTTTAATTAAACATATAACGTTATTTTTTTTTATATTTATTAAAATGTTTTATATTAATATTAATATTTTAACATTAAGTATTAATATATTTATATATTATATAACTAATAAAGTTATCTTATGTTTAATTAATAAAAAAAACTACTTAATAATATATTATTCTTAAATTATTATATATTTAATCGCCTTTTTTTTTTACACTTTAAATAACCTTAAGAAAATATATTAAGCTATAAAAATAAAAGTTATAAAATTTATTTAATATTTAAAAAAAACCTGTTATTAAATTAATGTTTATATAACCGGCGTATATATATTTATAAACTATTACGTTATTATTAGCTTATATTATTAATTAATAAATATTATTAATTTAATAATTATATTTATTAAAAATAAATAATTAATTTAAGTAATAAAATATATTAATTAATTTAAGTTAATAATTATTTATAAACCAGGCTTTTTATATATTATATTAAATATATTATTTAAACTTAAAAAAATATAGCTAATTATTTTATTAAATATTATAAAAAAATTAAACGTTTTTTTTAATAATTTAAAAAAATATTAACATAAAGTTATATAATAAACGTTTATAAAAAAAAATTAAACAATTATTATAATATTAAACCTTGTTTAAAATATTATATTATTATTTATTATTTTTTTTAATATAAATAATTTATTATAAAATATATAAAACATATAAATAAACAAAAAATTAAAACAATAAAGCTTTATATTAATTAAAATATTATTAAAATTTTATAAAAATTTATAAATAAATTATATTAAAAACCCTTAATAAAAAAAAATCTTTAATATTATTAAACATAATATATTTTTAATATAAAATAACTAGGCTATTTTTTTATTTAAACTAAAAAACAATGTTTTATAAAAAATAATAAAAAAAAACCCGGTATAATTATATGTTTTACAGTTATATTTTATATAAATTTTTAAAACCTTTTATAAAAATAATTATATTAAATATAAAAAACTAACCTTATACCTAGTTTATTACTACGTTTTATAAAAGTGTTAAAAATTAAAAAAATACTTAAAAAAATGTTTAAAATATAAAGCTTTTTATATAAAACATTATAAAAAATACAAAAACTTATAACTAATAATTAAACCACTTTATTTTTATTATATTATTATTATTAACTTTTTTTTAATACTATTAAAATTAACTAATAAATAAGAATTTAACGTTAAAATATCTTATACTTATAAAATATTTAAAAAAATTATTATTATCTTAAGTAAAAAAATATATATAATAATAAACTAAAAAAAAGCTTTTATTTTTTAGCTATTATTAATTAATTAAAAAATTTTAAAAATTATCCTTTTAAATAAAAACTTAAAGTTTTTGTTTATTTTTTAATAAGCTATATAAATAAAATTAAAAACGAGACTATTATATTTTATTACGTATAAACTTTTAACAAATAATTAAAATAAAAAAATTATTTAAATAATTAAATTAATGTTTTATTATTATATTAATATAATAAATAATTTAAAACATTAACTAAAAGCTTTATTATAATTATAATTTAAATTTAATAATAGTTATTTATTAATTATTAAATAAATATTTAATAAAATAATCTATAAATTTATATTTAATAAAATATTTAATATATTAATATTTAAAAAATTTTTTTAAAATTTAAACTTTTTTATAATATAAATAAAAGTATATAATATTATATATATAATAATAATAAATATAAAAAATTAATTTAACCATATATATTTATTACGCTTTTTTAACATAAATAACCAGGTGTTATTATGTTTATATAAAAAATATATTATTTTTAAAGCTATAACTATTAAATATAAATTAAAATAATAATATATAAAACTTTTTAAAATTATTAAATATATTAATTAATTAATATATAAATTAAAATTTTTTAAAACGTAAAAAATTTATAACGTTATATTATTAAATTATTTAAAACTAATATTTTTTAATATATTTAAATAATATCTTTTGTTTATAGGTTTAATTTAAACGTAAAACTATAAAAAAACTATTATTTTATATAAATAAATAAAAGCAAACAATAATTAATAATTAATAAAATATAAAAAATTAAAACTTAAATTTTATAAATAAATAACGTTTAAATAACTTAAAAAAAAAAAATAATAATTAATTAAAAATTATAAAAACAAAAAACTATTTAATATATTTCCTTGATATATTCCTTTTTAATAAATAATAATAAAAACATTATTTTATTTTTTTAGCCGGCAGGTTATTAAACGTAAAAGGTTATTAAACCCACTTATAAGTAGTTATTTATAGCATAATATTCATGGGTCCGCTATAAACTTAGGAAATATATTAACATTTAAACCTTTATTAAAATCCTTAACATATACCCCTGATTATACCTCCAGCCATTTACACCTAATTTCAGATGCCAATATAAATATTTATATGTTTTTTATCTTTAACATATATTAGCGTTTTTAGGACAAGTACTCCATGGTTTTCTTTGGATTTATTTCAGTCGGATGAGATTAGGTGATTAGGTACACCCCTCCCCTCATCTAAATCAAGTTAGTTGCTAAGCAAATGATGGTCGGTTGATCTACTCCTACTACCTCCATCCTGACAAGAACCCTAAACAACGGGTTGATGACCTCTTAAATGACCAACTCCCAACCCAATTGATTTGGTAGAAACAGGACTGATTTTCTTTTCTTCGTCTGTCGATAAATCCAGCATTTCCCCCCCGACGTAATTATTTCTGATCAAGACCACCAACAAAAAAAACCAAAAAAAACATGGAAGCTTCACAATCAGCTCAACCAGAAGACGCCGCTCTGGCTCTTCTTCCCCACCCCTCATACAGACAGCTCCGAAGTGACAGGATCCCCGTCACCTTCAACGCGTGCATGGACCGCCTCTTCTGGCCCCTAGAGGGCGCGTTCCCCGAGGCCATCTCGGTGATGAAGCACGCGCGGGGAAGCAAGGAAGGGCTTGATCCCTTGTACCGGAGTGCGACGGACGGCGACACCGCCACCGCCACCAACGATGACAATGGCATCTGGCACGAATGCGCCACAGAGTCAGTGACAATCCCAAAAGTCTCCTCCATAGAGGTAACCGCCAGAGAGCTAGAGCAGTGGGAATCCGACTGGGTGGCATGGCACGAGACGGCGCACCGCGACTCTTCGGACGCCAACCAGGAATTTGTCGCGTACGGCGATCTGGACGACGACGTGCGCCCGTTCCGAAAGGAGGGCGAGGAGGACGGCAACTGGGAGGAGGACTCGGTCAAGGAGTTCCTTGTCGCTTGCTGTGGGACGGGGCGGCCTTTGGGCAAGAAGGGGCAGGCTTTGGTTGTGGTGCCGGCTTCTTCTGGGGGGGATTTCGTCACTTTGCGGGACTTTGTCGGGGGTGAGTTTTCATTTTATTTTTCTCTTCTTTTATTTCTGCTTTTCCCCCTACGCTTCTCTTCTCTCTCGCTTTCTTAAAAAATTGAATTCCGGTTACTGATTGATTGTTTTCCCACTTCCCTTTCACTAGCCGTGCACCCCTGGCTCATGAGCATGCGCGATGATTTCGCGAATGCCAAGGCAGTGGCCCGATGGGAGCAGTTTCCCGAGTCGACGCGATGGATGGTGAGCTATCGCGGGCTCATCACGACGTCCCTCGCTCACGGAGGAGACGGCGCAAACGCGCTCGAGGAGAGGCAGACGTGGGTTCGCGAGCACGGTCCTCGTCGTGCTGCTGATGAGGCCTGGAAGGCACGGTTCATGGCTAAGATTGGCAGGGGCTAGCAAGGGCATGGATATTAGAGTGTGCATACCGACATGAATTGGCGGGTTGGGGCAGGAGGGCTAGAATGTACCTAGATACCTATTTATCTGGGGTCTTTCTTCTCCGTTAAATCAGTTGAGGCATGTCACCCTGGTACGACGCGGGGCTGTTCGATATGACAGATTTTTATTACCCTAATTAAGTATCAACAAAGAAATCGCTCAAGAGACGATCCAAAAGTCCCGTTAAGCGGATCTATCCAATCTCCAATCACCAAGATATTCAATACAAAATCCTAAGCACCATGCATCCATGGTCCGTTACGGCCGATGCGTAGCCGTAGCCTGGGCGCAGTAAGTGCTGCCGTAAGCGATGACCGTGCTGCCCACGGCCGTACCACAAGCCCCATTAGCGCAGTCCCGCAGGCCGTAGCCGAAGTTGGCGTTCCCGCAGAGACAGTACGCGTCGGGACTGGAGCAGCCTAGCTCCTGGTATTGGCCTTGGACGTTGTTGAAGCAGGTCTGACCGCACTGCGGGAGGGAGGTGAAGGGGGGGAGCGATGTGGTGGGTGCCTGGGTTGTTCTTGTTGGCGTGGTGGTGGTTCTGGATGCAGTGGTAGACAGGCGCGTTGTGCTGCTGGAAGTGGTGGATATGGCAGTGGTGGACTTGGAGGTGGTGGACCTTGTGGTGGAAGAAGAGGGAATGGCGGTGGTGCTACAGTTTCCATACCGAGGTTGGCTGTAGAAGGGGGGAAAAGGAACAGTGTGTCAGCATTAACATCATGTATGAACAAAGGACTGTCAAAACTCACCAGCCAGCTACACAATCCGAAGCAAGCGCACCGCAAAGGCCGTCCTTATTACAGCAGTTTCCAAAGACGACGTTGCAAGTAAGGTTGTCGGGTCCACCGCAAGTGCCGTCGGTCGTGTTCCCGTTCAACCACGACGGCGGGCTCGGCGGCGTGGAAGGGACGGTGCAGTTGCCCAGCTGGCAGTTGCCGTAGCCGCAAAAGTCCTCGCCGGTACCGCACTGGCCGTCGGCGTTGCAGCAGTCGCCCCAGACGCCGGCGCACCGCTTGTAGCCGTGCTGCGCGCCGCACTTACCGTCCGTCGTGTAGACGGAGTCTCCGGGGCAGGCGCCTTCGTAGCAGGTTCCGGGGGCGCAGTCCGCTCTGGAAGATTTATTGTTCACCGAATGCTAGCAACAATGGAGGATACGAGGTCACATTGGCTTTTTCGGACTTTGGAGCTAGCTGAAAGAGGGTGACTTACGTAGTGTTGCCGCATCTGAAGGTGTTGGCATTGCAGCATTGGAACTCGGTGCCGAGACAGGTCGCACCACCGTTTGCGGGACCGCAAAGCCCACCCGTGGCTCTTATGGGCTCGATGACTATACGCACATTAGGACAAGGTCAACAGAATTAAACTATGTGCCTATTGCCATGCTCGGTAGATGGGTAGATAGGTTGGTAGTTGGGGGCCGAAACAAGTGATAGAATAGAACGAAAATGGGTTTTATTGAAAACTCACAGCCATCAACACAATAATCCGTGTCAGGTTCGAGGTTCGAACAGTCCTTCTCCACAGTCGGGTTCAACATGAAGAAGTCCTCGACCGAGATGCCGTACCTGGTAGCCAGCGTGGTGCAGGTGTAGTAGTTGAGGTCCATGTCTCGCGTATTAGTCGTGTACCGGCAGTTGACCTCGCCGGGAACCACGCCGTCCGCGGCGACGAGGGGGCTGATGACCACGGCCGTGGTCGTGGCGAGGGTGGCGGATGATGAGTCGGAGCCCACGGTAGGGGATGTGATTGTGGCAGAGGCATAACTTCCTGTGGTCAGAGCTGCTCCGCGCCTCTCAAACTGGCCTGGCTGCCAATAGATTGGTGCGCATTCGTCGGCCGCATGGACGGCGACGAGGCAGTGTAGGCTGACGAGAGAGAGGCCGAGAGTACGGCGCAACCACGACGAGGAGCCTTGGTTTGAAGCCATCATGACCATAGTTGATCAACACAGCAAAGAGGTGTGTGGAACCAAAGCGGTCGGACTCGGGCTTGATCAAGCCAAACACAAGCACAAGCACGAGATGGGCAACGATGGGCAGAGCGGTTGTTGCTTGGGGAGGAGGATGTCTGAAGTGTTGGGGACGGGTCGACTATACGCGAAACTGAAGTGGCATGATATGCCTATGCTTGCCTTGGGTACTTACCTAAGGTACCTATGCTAGACAACCCCCAACTGGCGGAGGGGTCCTAGCTTGATCGGTGTAATATCACTGGATGCCGGAAGGCAGAACTTGTTGGATGGGGATGTTGGAAATGGCTTATAGAATGGACTATAAACATGTACGATAGACCTAGCCTGACACGCCCCCTATGCCCTTCGGGAGGCTCGCTATTTGTAAAATAGCCTGGGCGTCAATGACTACCTACAACAACAACAACCTAAGGTACCTCACTTCACTTCACACGGGCTAGCTACCACACATACAACAAGGGGGGAAGAAAGGTGTGACTCATTTCCACAGTAGAGGCGAAGGCTTCCAAGTCCGGCACGCTATGCATTCGCTCAACCGTGACGGAATTGCACCAATATGGAAAATCCTAGCCCACCTGCGTCTGCCACCCTTTTTGGCTGGGGATGCCACCAATTTCCCATTTATATGGTCAACTTATGCCACTTCAGCCGTTTATAGTTAGATTTAAGGCAAGGGCTATACTTTTGCGTAAATTTAACGCTTAAGTATCTGGTGGCTTGTATATAATAACTTGATTAATAAATCAACAGTATTATTTTTATTATTATAATTAAGTAGCATGTTACTTAGTAGTTTATAGGCCGTACAAGTATTTAATTATATATTTGAATTTATAAACTTGTACGGTTTTTATATCGGGTTTCTGTGACGGAGGCTACAAGGGCGAATGGTTCAGGCACCAATATACCTTTATTGCTGAGAAAATAATCTACTTAAGGAAAAAAGAAAGCAAAAGTCAAGGGTACCTGAGAGTACAGGCAGATATATACAGAATTTGTAGGCTGCCAGGTACCCCTTACGGCCGAAGCAGTGAATGCGAATACCATTCACTGCCTTTACACACAATACAGCAATTGCTCAATTCAGCCGCGGGCACCAGCCCCACGCACTAGCTGTGACAGTTTCTATGTTAGTTTTCTATGTCGTAGATGCTACGGAATACAGGGCACTTAAGAAGGCATTTGGGCTGAGTGCTTCGGCTGCTCGTATGTATGTATATCGTTTGTACAGGTGGGAAATTGGTGGCATTCCCAGCCAAAAAGGGTGGCAGACCCAGGTGGGCTAGAAAATCCTCCCCCTCCCTGCAGACCCAGGTATGCAAAAATGTAACATTCGTAGCCGAGTGTGGTAACCAAGAATATAGGGTACGGCCGTGAGGTCGGGTGTCGTTTGGTATACATACCATCACTCGGCACACCTGCCCCCCCTCTTGCAAAGCGAGTGAAGGAGGAAAGTCAAGCTCACTCGAGAGTTTCCCCCCCCTCATTCGTTTTGTCTGGTCTGAGAGCACACCTCTCAACCACCACCATCCTGCAGAGATGGCGACATCACGCCTTCTCGCGCGCCTGACGGCGCCTCTTTGCTGTCTTCTCCTTCTGCTCCAAGCCGGTCAAGCCCAATACCTCCAGGACTATCAACTCGATACCACGCGACCCGGAGTCTACTTTTAGTGAGTTGTGAATCTCTCAACAACAAGAAAAAAGAAATCTTGCTTGCTTTAGCTTTTGGCAGTTCACCACCAAAAAAGAAAAAAAGAAAAAAAAAAAGAAAAAAAAAGGGACATGACAACTAATCAAGCAATATCTCTTGCTTCGCAGCGAATCTCTGACTGGAATCGGGTTGAGAGAAGTGCTAGTCACGGACCCGTACGAGATCTACCTCGTCTACAACTGCTACTACATGATAGAGATCTGCCGAAACGCCCAAGCGTGGGGCCTCGCGGCGCGGGGGCAGAATCCGCACCCCATCAGCAACCTCCCCAACGGCATGTTCGGCTACGACCTCGACACGGGCGACACGAGCCCGACGAGCCGGCAGTACCGCCGCCGCGACCAGTCGTGCCCGGGCACCTGGGCCACGACCCACCCTTGCCCCGAGCCCAACCAGGCGCGGCCCTGGCGGCACGACATCCAGTGGTACACGTCCATCCTCGACCCCGGCACCACCATCAACCAAGTCGCCGACCTTTACGGCCCCAACGGGAATGTTCTCGTGCCTTCCAACATTCGGTACTCGTGTGACGAGTTCCCCCCGGCTACCTGGTAACTATGATGCATACGCGCAGCCTCTTCTACACACACACACACATTCTCTCTCTCTCTGAATCCCGCAACATCTCATTACCTTACTAATTTGATTTGTCTTGTAGGGTTGAGGGAGGTAACGGCGCGACTGGTAATCGCCCATCCAACACGCGTTGTGCGGCCATCAGCTGTGGCCCCACCACTAAAGCAGAACAAAACTGTAAGTTGCTACTACTTTCACCTCGTAACAGAGAGAAAAAGAGAGGAGCGTGCGTGCGGGTGGGGGGTTGATAAGAAAATCCCATATATCAACAGAAACACTCTCTCTCCCCCCCCCCCCCACCTTCGGTCCCTCAGCTGAACTAACGAGTGAAAAAACAAATAATCAGGGCAAGGACTCGTGCACGGAAGGCTGCGCCAGGCCCTCGAGGAGGCAGTGTCCCAGAAGGCCGGGTACCAAGCCAGTAACTCGATCGTGCTCTTCCGCTTCATGCCCGACAACGACGGCGACGACGACATCGCCGCGCGCGTCGTCATCGTGCCCGACGACGGCACCACCAACGGCGTGCCCGAGATCCGGTATACGTACATAAACGGGCCCGACAGGAAGAAGAGAGGAGAAGACGGCGAGGACGACGACGACTATTCCGCCACTAACGGGACTGCTCGGCGGCGCGGGTTTCGTCCCACTCTCACTCCGGCCGAGCTCAAGGCTGTGCTGAAGAGCGGAGGCGGGCATGAGCATTTGATCCATGCTAATCTGACAGTGGTAAGTTTCTCTCTCTCTCTCTCTCTCTCGGATGGATGGGGAAAAGGTCTTTTCTTGTGCCTATGCTAACTGTGTCCGTTCCGATTCCAGAGCTCGCGAACCCATGTGAACAGACAAGTCATCCCCATGGAGCACATGGGCCTAGGAAACCGCGCTGCCCGGTGGGATCTCGAAGACAGGATGGAGGAGGAGGCTGCTGCTGCCGCTGCTGCCCTCTTCAGCGCGACACAACTCTCGTCAACACTCCCCAAGCCCCCGCCGCCGTCGCTGCTGCTGCCGCGTCGCGTCATCCCAGAGCACAAGAGCACCCCGCTCCTCAAGCAGGCGTCGACCAGCGACCTAGACGCCGCGCGCGCCATCATCAAGAAGGCCCGCGCCGCGTCCAACAAGCTCAACAAGGCGCGCCTCGCGAACCCGCTGCGGAATAACTACCGCCTCAAGCCCGGCACCCAAGTCTCCAAGAAGAAGAAGAAGCGCGCCAACGACCTCGACGCCGCCACCGTGCCGTTGCTCGACATCACCGAGGAGATCGCCGCCGCCGCCGCTCTGGTAGCTGAAGCCGACGCCAAGGGAAAGGTCAGGGGCAACTTCACCAAGCGCGCGACGACGGCCGCCGCGGGGAGTTTCTGGATGGGCAGCATCGCGCATAAGGGCAGCGTGCCCTGGGGCGACAAGCCGGGCTACGAGGTCTTCCGCAACGTGCTCGACTACGGCGCTGTCGGCGACGGCGTGACCGACGACACGGCGGCTATTAACCGGGCCATGGGCACCAACGACACGCGGTGCGCGGCCGACTGCAACGGGTCGACCACCAAGAACGCCATCGTCTACTTCCCGCCGGGCACTTATTTAGTTTCTTCGACGATCCCTCTGCCGTTCGGCACGCAGGTTATCGGCGACGCCAACGATCGGCCTCGGCTTGTGGCCGCGCGTAATTTTGTTGGGTTGGGTGTTCTTTCTACTGATGAGTATACGGGTGGCGGCGAGGGGTCTGGGGAGGATGGGTTGGATCCCGAGTAAGTTTTTTTCTCTCTCTCTCTCTCATTTTATTTGTCTCTCTATCTCTCTCTCTCTCTCTCTATCTCTTTTTCTACACACCTGAAATTCTGCATCGCTTGTATTTTCTACATGTGTCTCCTCCCCCTTGTCAATGATTCTTTTTCTCAAGTCCCCATCACTCCCCGTGGTTGACACACACACACACATTAATCACACCCCTTTCCAAACAGATGGTACATCAACGCAGCCAACTTCTACCGCCAGCTCCGCAACATGGTCATCGACGTGCGCCAGGTAGCCGAGGGCGACGTCATCACGTGTCTCCACTACCAAGTGGCCCAGGCCACCAGCACGCAGAACGTCGAGCTCATCGCCGCCTCGGGAACCGAGCAGATCGGTATGTACGCCGAAAACGGCAGTGGTGGTTCTCTCTCGGACATCACTTTTACGGGCGGCAAGGTCTGCCTCAAGGGCGGCAGCCAGCAGTTCACGGCGCAGCGCATGAAGTTCAGCGGCTGCGAGACGGCCGTCCAGACCATCTGGGACTGGGGCTGGGTCTGGCAGGACATCACCATGACGGGCGTCGGCACGGGCTTCTTACTAGCTGGGGAGGATAATGTTGGGAACAGTGAGTAGAGCCCTCTCCTCTCTCTCACTTTTACTTCATCTGCCTCTTTTCATTTTCTCTTCCACCTGTTCTGGTTTTGACCTCTCCTTTTCCCCTTTCTCTCTCTCATTTGTGCTATTTGCTAACCATGGTTGATACACCAAAAGTCGGCTCCATCTCGGTCGTCGACTCGACATTCACCAACGTCCAAAAGGCCATCGTGGTCGGCAACCCCATAACCTCCGACCTCGGCCAGGCCAGCACGGGCATCGTCCTCGAGAACGTCGCCTTCAACGGCGTGGGCGTCGGAGTGTCCGAGGTGTCGGGCAAGACGCACTTCTCCCAGGAGGGCGTGGTCGACCAGTGGGCCATAGGACCCGTCTACGACGGCACGGCGCGCACCTTTAATACGGGCAACAAGATCGGCAACTACCGCCGCGACATGGCCCTCCTCGACAGCGACGGCAAGTACGTGCAGCGCGCCAAGCCGCAGTACGAGGACCAGCCGGCGTCGGCCTTTATGCACGCCAAGGATCTCGGCTGCGCTGGTGACGGCTCGACCGACGACACGGCGGCTCTGCAGTCGGCCATCTACGCGAGTCTTGGCCAGATCCTCTTCATTGACGCGGGTTCGTATATCCTTACCTCTACCCTCATCATCCCCTCTGGTGCCAAGATTGTGGGCGAGACGTGGTCTCAGCTGGTTGCCTCGGGCGCCCATTTCTCAGATGCCAAGTACGTTCGTCTCCTACCTAAGTCATTACGATTGCTGCTTCCCACTGGCCTACCTATGCTCACTTTGATTGACTTACGATGACAACAGCAACCCCAAGGTGGTGATCCAAGTCGGAACGCCCTCGTCCGTCGGCGACGTCGAGATGCAGGATCTCGTCATCACGACGAAAGGACCGACAGCAGGCGCCATCCTCATCGAGTGGAACATCGAGGCCGCGTCCCCGGGCAGTGCCGGCATGTGGGACGTGCACACGCGGATCGGCGGCGCGACGGGCACCGACCTCACGCCCGCCGAGTGCCCCGCCGTCACCAGCGGCACCAACTCGGGCTGCTCGGCCGCCAGTCTGATGATGCACCTGACCAAAACTGGCTCGGGGTACTTTGAGAATGTGTGGCTCTGGGTTGCTGACCATCAGATTGACGACCCCGATCTCGAGGCTGGCGATAACACGCTGGAGCAGACGTCCATCTACGTTGCGCGTGGTTTCTTGATCGAAAGCACCAAGCCCACCTGGTACGCGAAAAGAGTTGTCTCTGTTTCAATTCCCCTTCGTTATCTTTCCCCCCTCCCTTTTACCACATCTTAGGTATTTAGATACACGAGACTGTTGACAGATACTGACTGTGCTACTCTTCAAGGCTATACGGAACCGCGTCCGAGCACTCGGTCTTCTATCAGTACAACTTCCACAACGCGGCCAATATCTATGCCGGCATGTTGCAAACCGAGTCGCCCTATTATCAACCAACCCCCAATCCGCCAGCCCCCTTTGCCGCCGTCGTGGGCAATTTCCCCGGCGATCCCAGCTACGACTGTTCCGCGGGAGACGAGTTCAGTGGTTGCGACTCGTCCTGGGCCGTCATCATGACGGGCTGCAGGAGCATCTACGTCTCGTCTGCAGGCATTTACTCGGTACGCCAACATTGTCGTCATTTTACCCCCCCCCTGCCCCCTTCCACGAAGTACCCATACATATACACCGGCGCCCAACCCCACTTACATACCTATGCTAACAACAATTCCTTCTTAAGTGGTTCTCAACATACACACAGGAGTGCATCGACGTGCATTCCTGTCAAAAGGCCCTCATGCTCCTAGAGAACAACAAGGCGGGCGTGCGCTTCTCCAACCTCATCACCATCGGCGCCAAGTACATGGCCGTCATGGACGGCGAGGGCATCCTAGCGACCGACAACCTCAACGTCGACGAGCACCCGTCGTGGTCGCAGATCAGCGTCCTCGACGTCAGCGGCAACGGCGTCGGCCAGAAGATCTGGGTCGACCCGGCCATCTGGGACATGTCGCAGCCCCAATTCACCTGCTCCCCGCCCTGCGCCGCCCAGCTGCCGCCGTGGACTGGCGTCACCAGCACCGTCAACTACCCCCTGCTCACCGTCAGCTCGGGGTCCTGGACGAGCACCGTCACGCAGCCGCCCCTCGTCATCACCGAGTGGGTGCTCGAGGTCGAGACCATCCGTCCAAATGCCCTCGCAGCTCGCAATGCCAACAACAAAAACATGAAGTACGACAAGCTCCAAAAGCGTGCCGACGGGACCATCCAGCCCACGCCCGCCACGACGCCCTTCTGGCCCGCCGTAGTCTACACGGGAGCCAATGGCAGCCCCACGACGGCCTCGGCCACGGGGGCCTTCCCCACGCCGCCCCCGCAAGTCCGCGACTCGGTGAGAGCCGTCGAGGTCTTCTTCGGCGAGCCCGAGAATCCGCTCGTGAACGAGTGCGCCTACTTCGACTTCGACTGCATCAACAAGCCCTGGTTCTACGGCAACGGCACGGGGCTGGGCGGCGGCAGCGACCCGGGCGACATCGAGAACAACTCGGAGCTGCGGACCGTCTGCCCCAGGAAGACGAGCAGCTCGTCGTCGCGGACGACGACGCGCGAGCCCGTGCGTCCCACGCCTTCGCCGTACCAGCAGGGCGACGCGCGCACGAATTCGGTCAAGTGCTACAACAGCGGCGAGAACACCGAGGGCGCGCGCATGCACAACGCGGCGCACAGCTTCTGCAGCGCGCTGCGGGACCAGGTCATGGACCCGGGGTACTTCAAGCAGGGCAAGTACCCGTTCCCCTACAACGGGGGTATCGGGACGGTCGAGATCACCATCTCGCTCGAGGTCAAGAACAAGTGCAGCTTCAACTACAACGAGAACCTGTGCGAGAAGTACCTGTCGGTGCCGACCGACAGCTGCAACTGTGCGGGCGTCAATGGGAAGCAGGGGGGCGTTGTGGAGAATAATTGCTATATCTGGCGGATTGATCCTAATGTTAGTCTTTGAGAGGTACCTCCCGAGTAAGTAACTAGAGGGAGGTAGGAAGAGGTACCTTGGGTAGGTAGGCAACCTATCGGTGGTGGGGCATGTTGTCCTGTTTACTATCTTTTATATATAAACTATTTCCTCGCGATATATATATACCCGTACCAATAAATAGAAAAGATTCTACAAGTCACATGTGAAACAGTCAAAGTGTCTAATAATCGGCACAGTCAATTATATCATGCATCGTGTTATAATGGCAGTGTCAGGTCTGTCAGGACTCGGACGTACCGGTAATAGCACGGTTATTGGCCAACAGCATAAGTATCAGGCAGACAAGACGGAATTTTTTTCTCGTCACCTTTGATCGCCAGCTGACAAGATATTACCAAAATCCTCCTCCTCCTCAATAGTGTTCAGCTATAGTTCGGTGTTTCGATCACTACCTACCTACCTTAGGTATGGGGTATGGACATGATGAAGCCCGAGCCATGAATTTTGACCTGTCCCGGATTTTTGGCGCCCCCTTTGCGGAGCGAAGGGGGTTTCTAAGTGTGGACCCCCTAGTACAACGATGCACGTTTCGCCGTAATCCGTCAGATAGATCCGGAAAGGCGGTTCGAACCGGATGTAACCCACTTCCAGAACATCTTGACCGGTCCTAGACGAACGTTCACAATTCCAGATAGCACGGAGATTTTACGCCTTCTGTAGATTAATATCATATTCCGAAATCGAACTTCTTTCCAAGAATTTTCCCTGTGGAAGTGGTACCGGTTGCAACCTGACTCTGTACAGGCTATGGCCCAAGTTTCACCACACACCGAGGATTAATTCTAGAGCACTCATTCGACTCATGGCACCTTCAACAGTTCCATCTAATAATACTATAACGTTTCACTTCATACAATATGTTGTCCACTACGCCTCGATCATATGCGTCAAAATCAACATTGTGTATTAGTAGGCTATTCGCACGTGCCCCATCCACATGCACTACTTTGCCATGATATTCCAACTTAGCATCGCCAAAAATGACAACACTACTACTGGACTGGCGCGAAAGTGACACTATCAATGCGATCCAAGCTAGCAACAGCATTGGCGCCACCAAAGAGATATTCAAACTTGATGGTGACGGTGTCGTTCTTGGGCGTGTAATTGACCGTGTTCAGCGTGAAATTGCCGCCGTATCCATGATCCGTCGCGTCGATAGTGTAAACGGGGTTGTTATTAAACTGGACCCCGATGAACCCGGCCCTGGCGTTGTCAAAGTAGGTCCAGAAGGTCAGTTGGTAGGGCGTGTTGGGAATCACCCGCACCGGCGCGCTGATAATTCGAACCGACACTCCTGACTCGGTGCGGCCCGACGGCGGCGTGAACTTCACTTGGAACGAGTTGCTGCTCGTATGTCCCGGCGCCCCGATAAAATATGTTATCGCGGAGTCGGGAACTTGTACCGTCCAGGGCGTCAAACCGCACTCAAAGTCCCCACTCGGTACAAAGTAGTCTTGAGTAGGGGTCGTCGTTCTCAACGACAATGCAGATGCTTCAGAGCGGGTGCAGCTATGAACGAAGTAGAGGGTTAGTTCTTGCTTTTAGACTTGGTATGATGATACTCCATGCCAGCCTTCGCAACGAAAACGGTGAGAAGGTGCACATACTATTTATTGTTGCAGCCAGCACTGGCTCCAAGAATCAGAAACGCTGCTGCTGCAAGCAGCTTACAGACCGACTTGGGAGAGAAACGAGTCATTGTTGCGAGGCGGCGTGTTTGTGAGCGATAATTATCTCTTAAATCAATGGTCGTGAGCGGAGTCCTAGAGCATGATTTGGGAATCCTATCCGTGCAATGTCAGGAAAATCCTCATGCTTTATACCCGTCGCCTAATTGACCAGTAGATGTCTCGCGGTGCATCCACGTGCAGGTTTATTATTGAAGCAATAATGCCACCGGAAGTAAGGGCTGCTTGCCACGTCGTGTGGCCAGACCTGGTGTGGTGTAAATCCTGTGATCCTATAGGCTGGTATCGAGCCACATTCACCGAGGTCAGTCGAGCTATTACAAAGTTCATGATCCAAACCCGCTGAGGCTTGACGCCATCGGCTAAGTGCAGCTTAGAATTGCATTTCACGACGTTGAATGGACCGCTGCAGTCTGACTGGATGCATAGGCCGAATTGAGGCCGAGCTGAGGTTTTACAGGGCCATACAAACTTACGTCCTCGTATGTAGAGACATAACAGGCTCGCTCTCCGAAAGAATTGCAGAAGAACTCGATACCTCGTTTATTTCTATTGGCACAATCATATGTGGATAAACAAGACGGCGACTCGATAATTGTCCTAAGGGGGGTTTTGTTTGCAGGCTCGACCAACACATCGCATTCTGTCTTGAATTAGTTTCTCTTCTCTGGCATTAATTCTGTTTCATATTAAATTTGTAAGGTTGTCTTGCAAAGTCTCACATGATAGTCTAGCACTACTGTAAGCAAATGCCCACGTTGTGCGGCTGGAAAACGCCATCTCGTACGTTGCTTTAGCTGATCAATTCAACCAATGAAGCTGTATTTTCAACGCCGTTTGATGCATTCGCTCACCGATGCAACGCAATCTTTTAGAGTCGAGACTGTGCTGGGCACAAAGCTCAGAGGCGCGGGAACATGAGGAATTCACTAGGTTATGGCGCTGTGAATACGAAAATTACTGGTTCATCCCACGTTCTTACAGTTTCCTAAGGACGGAGTTTCCCCCTTCGTCATATGGAGGAGTTGATAACGTCTTAAAGGGTTTAAGTGCTGATGTTGTTAAGATCTCAAGAATAAGCAGACTTACTTACGTAAGAGGTCAGGGACTAAACCTAGGATGACCCAGCCGAACTGCTGCTCTAGACTATCTAAGGTTAGTGTCAATACTCATAAGCTGAACCTTACCGAATTCGACATGGAAGCTCAATTATCCGCATCATATTTCGCCTCAAACAACATTCATGTAGAGGAGTAAATCTCCCCCGCGATAGACGACCCCCTCAATATTTTCTGGTCTACGTCGAACAGAAAACACTGAAGATGCCGACAAAGAGGAAGCGGCAGCGCAATGCGCAGTCTAATCTGCCAAACAAGAAGAGTGCCGCTAACACGACCCTACCACTATCCCCCTCTCCCGATGCGTCCTCGCTCAAGCCCACAGACCAGTCGGACCCCAAGAACTTATCGAGCGTCATTTCCGAAGAAGAGATAGAGATCACAGTCGAGACGTTAGATTCTCTAGCTCAGCATCCCGCTCTGATCAAGTCAAAGGCCTGCCGGAACTTGCGCACAGCCGTGTATGGATTCAAGCAAGCATGCACGACTGGCATGAACACAGTTGGTAAGGACAGCTCTTACAATGCTACCAATTGGGGCATTTTGGGGACTAACGGCAAGACTAGCTGGGGCCAACCTCACCTCTCGCGTATCGGCGGCTCTTGTAGATGGCAAATACGTCGATGCCATCGTCCTATTAGCCGAGATGCGAATACGAAACCAAGCTCCAAAACTGGGCGCCCTTTGCCGCTGGGTACGAGATCTCGATGCAGTCAGTGGGCTCTCGAGCGAAATGCCTGATATTCGAACTGAGACACAACTTGAATTACTGAGGGTGATGGATATGATACTAAGGGTTACCGGACCGGTTGATGAGTTGTCGAAGCTGCCCTCACTCCTTTCAGGCCCATTATCTTTGCAACCGATCTGGGACAACGGGGACAAAACGCCGAGGCTGCCCATTCGGCAAGGTGTGTTGGACAAGACTATCTTCGACAGCTGTTTGAAAGATATCAAAGACAAATTCCAAATCCTCGAGACAATCGCAGGCCCCGAACGGAAGCCACCGAATCTGCACCCCGCCGTTCTTTATCTCAGCAGCGAAAATGCTGTTCAACTAACCTCGGACGGGCCAGCCACAACACTTCACAAGCACCCAACTGTTCCCGGTCTTTCCCTCATGAAGGATGTGCTCACGCGCCAAGAATGCATGTCCATTGTTGCAGCGATGGAATCTGTAGGATTCCTTCCCGATTGCCCCCTCCGTGACGATGGGTCTGCTTCCAGTATTCTTGCTCATAACGTATACTGGGTTGTAGACAAGGCCTTCCACGATGCTCTCTGGAAGCGAGTGTCTCCGCACATCCCGTCACGTGTCGGCGGACGGAAAGCTCGGGGCATCAACAGGCGCTTCAGAGTCTACCGCTACGTTCCTGGCGCGGAGTATCGTTGTCACTTCGATGGCGGTTGGCCGCCATCTGGTGTTGACCCTAAGACGGGTGGCTACGTCTATGATGCTTCGCCTATAGGTGCGAAGCAGTCAAGTCTTTTCACCTTCCTGGTCTACTTGAACGACGAATTCGAGGGAGGCGAAACCACCTTTTTCACCCCGAGCATCAGAGAGGGTGTTATGAATGCACACCCTGTCCGGCCTACGATGGGATCGGTAGCACTCTTCCCGCATGGTGACGCGAAAGGCGCATTATTGCACGAGGGGACGGGTGTCCGGAAAGGGGCAAAGTATATCATACGAACTGATGTAGAGTTTGACGTTGAACCCGAGTGAGCTTTTGAGACATATATCGCTAAAAACAACGAGAATTCGCCTTTTTAGACTAAATAGTCCCAAATGCCGTTCTGTGCCTATGTCAAACCCTTAAGAGCGTACCTTGCTTTTTAGTTCATCCAAATCCACAAATCTGCATCAGGAGACCTATGGCAAGCACATCGAGTCGCAAGCGCAAGTGTGCTTTTTCAAATAGGAAACATTGGAGCCAAAGACATACGCGGGCTTCCAGCCGCCGGCCGTGGTGTTGGTCTTGCCTAGAACGGTCGAAGAGTAGTAACCGAATTACTGAGCCATACCTGTAGCAGGCGAGATATATGGTTTCTAGGCCGATTACCAAATAACTAGATTCGGCTAACTAAATCTCAAACAATCGGATGCTTATCACAGGGACTGAATGACTTGCGATTAGGATCACCCGACCCCCAGATTAAGACCATCAAGTGTAGCGCCCGGAAATCCAAACACGAAGGAATCCAAAGCACATCACGCAGGGCCAGATGCGCTAATAGCCATGCAACAAGCCATTGTCATCACTACTCTCCAGCAAGTACTCAGCAACACGGTCAGCGCTTCCCGGGTCGATAAGCTTGAGATCCTGCTACTTGCTATCATCAACGGGTCACTAGTATCCTAAGCGTACCTGTCTGGAAAGCGCCGTACCTGCTCCGGAGGGTGATATTATAGAATGAAGACAAGTGAAGTGGTGGATTGCAGCGCGGCGTTGATACCCTACGCATTATATCAACCCATATTCAAGCCACTGTCTTCAGATCGCACGTCGATTGACCCCACGACCGGGCTGTTATAATTACGGATCATCTAGGTTAGGCATAGATGCCTATGAGATCGGGTGATAAAGAAAAATATGTACACACGTGTGTCTGTCGCAGACACAATGACACATGGCAAGAGTAGCTAAAAAGTCCATTTAGCTATTTCATGGATATTAAGTCGAAGAGAAGCACATTCCCATCGTCGTATTTCGTCAAATCTACTTACTAGAAGAAACGTAGAAGCGTGACAATGTTAGCCGGCACATTAACCCCTAAACGAACGTTTCGCCGACCAACCGTCTCCAAGATCATGACGCAAAGCGCAACCTACCTACCTACTCATAAGTTCCCACAAGGGTGTAGTGTTTGGACATGATCCCAGCGGATAAACGACATTACTACATAAGGGGACACGAGTGCATAGCAAGATATCAATTTCTAGAGAGACGCACTAGAGCAGAATAGAACGTAGCCAGCTTGCAGGTCAAGGTAAGCATGTCCTTGTTGATAGATCTTGAATCCGGGTCTTATGAGCCATTCATTTTGACAGAATACGAAGCTGTGTAATGGAAAACAAGGCAAATATGAGGTTGTATCGTCGACGGAATACAATGTGTGCAGGTAAGCAAGCCATAACCCAACCTGCCAGCCATTACACACCCCACAAGGATGGACGAACCCGGGACGACGAGGCATCAAGCCTCCCAACTCACAATCATAGACCTCAGGGCCCAAAGGATAAGCGACCGTATGGGCTATTGAGGTGTTCTTGTCCTCCAAACAACCATTGCTCATACTCAAGGGCATAATTGGCCAGTCTTGAGACCGGGTGATTAACCAGCTACATGGGTACGAATCTCTGCAAGAAATGACGGAATATGTGGTCTTATCCAAAATTGTCAAACTTTGCTATACATGGTGATAATTCTACCGTAGATTAACTAGATCTACTGCCCTACTCAGCCTCTCATTGATCATCACTACCTTCGGGCATATGTCCACCTCTTACAATTTCAGGCTTTGCCTTATTAAATATACTTAGTATTATAATGATGATACTACCTCAATCTCAGTAAGTGGCCTCAAACTGGGTGCTCAGGTTAGCGCGCTTTCCAACGTTTGACTGCCCGAACAATGCAACTCAGGGGAAAAGCCTAAACCAAGCCCCAAATGCTCAAGACCCATGTGAAACTAGCCTCGCTCTAGCTGAAACTTGCTAGCTTCTCGGCCTTTTGAATGTGCATAACCACCGTCATCATGGCGTTATCTGCTTCGGAGACGCAGTTCATTTTTTATCTCACCATTGCATTGTGTCTAACAAGGAAGATTTTACCGAACAAAATATGTAAGCAAATTATTAATGACCACATGGCAGTGGCGAGGAGTATATGTTTGACCTACCCATTTTTGAATTATAAAAAGCAACTATGGTAAGTCGTGACAGGTGCCGAGGTCACTTCTAGTAATTGCAACGTGAGGCTCACATATACTACCTAGGCCAGACTTTAAAAGCCAAAAAAGGCTAAGTTGCGTCGTTAATTTATAAATCCATATCCGCAAAGCTGGATGAGCGGGCCGGGCCTTACTGTGGGACCAGGAACTGCTGCTTGAGTACGTCATAGATCCATACATACATCTCATTTACCACTTGCTCGGTATCGGATGTAGAGGTTCCCAGTCTAATCGAGAAATTCGTAATGGCCACTATTCAAAGGGGCAAGAACATAACTTACACCATGCCGACGTATTAACATAGTCTGCTTAATTTCCCAGTCAGTTCGTTTTGGAAGCGCAAATTAATTGTGAACCGGCTCGTTGTTATCGCGATTGAAATGTAAAAAATTATGCAGATAATGCTGTCGCGTCAACAACGATCACATGTAACAAAGCCAACAAGATCAACCCCCTGATCGTGTTGTTGTCACAGAACAATTGGAGCAGACGGCAGGGGTAGGCGTCACCTTGCAGATGATTGGGGATCGACACCGAATGGTATGTGCAGAAGATCTCGCCGAATAGTACCCTGCAGTATCAACGATTATATAGATCTACTTATGTGCAACAGAAGAGGAATACAGCCTTCTTCGTCTGATTGGTCTCTATCTAGAGCTCTTTGCTGTTGGTAGGATTGCGACGAATTAGTGACAATCCTCGGTCGGAGGGTATTAGCTCGTTGAATATTAGCAGCAGACTATCACGAAGGAGGTTAACCGCATGGGTGAAGATTTGCGCATGTGAGACACCTCAACCCAATGTGCTGGTTTAGGCTGCTCGGTACATCAGCTCGCCCACCAGGTGATGCACTCTTATTGCCGGTACTTTTTTGCGTCTTGCCACGTGTCGGTATGTTCTATCTATGCTCAGCTATGTTAAGGGAGATTGGATTGAGGCTGAGTTTACGTGCATCGATATTGGGTATTGAAAAGCTCTTTCCCGCAATACCAAGAAGTCGCATCCGAATTGCGACTAAGGTCATGTTTCGGATTTATATTTCAAAATTTAAGTAAGATCTCGATAGTAGTATACGTCGCATTAATAAGGCACCTGATACAAATTCACTTACAATACCCCGATATCCCCTCTACGACGCAGATCTACTAAACACCTGTACTTGACGACTAGATAGATATTAAAATGTGATACGGTTTCTACTAGAACCAGTACTACCCAACTCAACCTTAACGACACCTGGCGATCACACCGCTAGAGCGAAAAATAGCAAGCCAGTCGCGAAATATGGATGATAGGGCGGCATAGGAAAATAATTATCATTGCACTCACGATACCAAGACAACTCAGAGCATCGTCACCTGCACTCATCTCACTCCTTTGGCGCACCAATGTAACACAACGGTCAGGTGCTGAAGCCATTGGTGCCCATTGATAGGTAGGCGGTTTGCCCAAGCGGCTGAGCACGAGTTTTCACCGATGATACCATGCGACCACAAGTAGGTATCATTCTACTACTGGGATGGTACATCGACAATCTTCGGGCTAGTGCCGACGTTGTACACGGACAGCGAAAAGTTCGGGAAGGATTTGAGATCGGGTCTACGAAGTTAGCATGTGGCATTAGGACGGAGCAGTAGTTTTTTGGGGGATAAGTCTTGGAAGAATGATAGTTTGCTCCGAGATCTGTTACGCCTATACTGGATGCTCGGATCTGTGCTAACTTTCTTGGCTGAAGACAACTGGGCATAAGTCTCCAACGGTCAATGAAGCGTGAAAACGATCAACATATTAAAAAAAGTCGCGTCCTAGGTCACCTCGAGGTATGATTTTCCTTCACCGCTAGTTGACCAGACTACACGTTGATAATGCAAGACTAGGGGAGAATATCACGCAAACAACTGTTAGCCTTGTTGATCGTGTTGCGCGAGTTGGGGGTTTCAGTCAGCTCTAGGTATTCGAGGGCTACGCTTATGCGTTCAGTGGTACACGACGATAGGAACCTTCAGACAAATTTAATCCAAAGAGATATGATCGTTTTGTACGGTGACACATCACCAAAGTGGGCTACCAGTATCGGATGAAATCATATCAGAAAATTCCACGGCCTTATTCAATACCGTAACCAGTAATTTTTCTCATGTCTGCCACGAGACAGTCCGGATGAAACTTGATCAGCAAAATTGGGACGAAGATGATGCCCAACGGGGAGTAGGGAGACTGGTGGGCTCGTTTCTCCCAACTAGGCTATGGACTTTACTATATATCTCAGAATTTCCAACACATGGCCTTCAACAGCTTCCCCCATAGATCACACTTTCACATAATTTATTGTCACCGCTAAGCACAATGCCCGGGTCATTTTCTATTCATGACAGTATGGGTTCTGAGTCAGACGCATCTGATACCTGGCCTGGGTGGACTAAAGAGTTGCCTGTGGTGAGAACTCAGCCGGATGGCCGCATACGAATTCAGGATTATGGTATTAAATTCAAGAATGACCATACCCGACCCCGCTTCTACCCTCAAGCATTGCTTCAACATATTCTTACTCCCGAAGTCTTGTCTCGTGAGATTGAGTCATTGGGAAAATTGAATGCCGCAGAGAAAGACTTAGTGAAACGTGTTCTCAGTTCAAGCGGGCCGAGTTCGGATACATACATTAAAGTCTTTGCTATACTGAAAGTCATTGATCAGCTAGAAAGATTACCAGCCTTCATTCGTGAAGGGATTAGTGATCAACAGCTTCCACTATACTGTGACAGAAATCAACAAGACGACAATCTCTTCTATGGGAAATCAAGGAAACCTCTTCCAGGCGATCTCCTCAGTGACTACGGACGGAGTTCATTCGACAGGGAGCAGTACGGCATGATTGTCCCATTTTTTGACGATCAATCTCAACCTTATGACCTGGTCTGGGCACATGTTTTACCACTTTACGAGGTCGCTCGGACAGACGCGTCCGCGACACCTAGCCAGCTTCAGGGAGGCTTTGGAGTGGTATCGAAGATTTCAATCCATCCCTTATGTCATAACTTCTGTAGCGCTCTTGACGCCTTAGATGTGAGATAAACCTTCGACTGCTATTTGAAAGACAGAACTAATTTCGTTTTCTACTTTCAGATTCCAGAGGAAGAGATGTATTTCGCATTGAAGCGGTTCCATGAGAATGATCCTGCCAGCTTCGAAAGGGAAATTCAAATGCTGCGTAGGTTCAACCGCACAAAGCACTCACACATCGTGACATTACTAGCTGCGTACACATATTGCGGGGAGAACTACCTCATCTTTCCCTGGGCTACCCATGACCTTCAGATGTACTGGAAAAAGGTTCGGCCGACACCAGATGCTGGGGATGTTAAGTTGGTTCAATGGATATGTCACCAAGCTTGGATGTTGGTTCAAGCCGTCAGTCGTATCCATAAGCTAGACGAGGATGAGAAAATTCCTGAAGAGGAGCGCTTATATGGACGTCACGGAGATCTGAAACCGGAAAACATTCTTTGGTATAAATCTCGGCATGGTTTGGGAAAACTGGTCATTTCCGACATGGGGTTGAGCAAAACGCATCGATATCAGAGCAAGACGTACATTCCTGATAAAAAGGTCCCTGCTACCGGGAGATATAGACCCCCCGAGCTCGATTATGAGGATGGCTTGTTGGGGCGAACATTCGATATATGGACTCTGGGTTGCATATTCCTCGAAATGCTGAATTGGTTACACGGAGGTTATGAGCAGCTTGCCAAAATGGAAACAAAGATGACAACACCATCCATTTGGGGGTATGAATGCGATGCGTATTCTGAATGGGTATACGTCAAAGACCTTGGGTTCTACACTGTCAGAATAAAGGAAGTTGTTACTGAGGTAAGTTCACTTAGCAAATAGTTCGGTCCTGTACTGATGGATGAGTAGTGCATTGGAACCCTTCGAAGCGAGTGCAGTCAATTTGTACATGACTTCCTCGACATTATCGAAGATCGAATGTTGGTAGTAGAGCGTGACGACAGGGCTCCTGCTGGAGAATTGGCACGAGAGATGGAAAGGTTACATAGAAACTGCGAGAGCGCAGTTTACTGCGTTCGAAAAGAAAGGCGCGAGCCCTATGATGCCCCTAAGCCAAAACTGCGGAAAAGAATGTTCGGCAAGAACCGGGAGGTAAGAGGGAAGCATACTGTTCCTGAAGTGACTTCAAGTAGCTTTGGAATGGACTTCACGGCTTCAAAGATCTAGAGACTACTAGGGACACTCTGTTATTTCCTATAGCAACAAGACTATCACATCAGGTATCTAATCAACCAGTCTGTCTTTCTGATAGCACGTTGGGGGATGGTTGGGAGGATTGCGCCGTGATTTGCTTTCGTAGCCGCATACGATGGAGCCTGATTATCGACGCCTCGACTAATCTGGGAAGAATCCGTGTCATAATGGTCTTTGGTAACGGCGAGTTCGATTTCACGGGTTTCTTCCTGACGCCAAGAGCGTTAGTCACGGCTCATTATTACTTTGTAGCATTCTTACTGAATGAGGGCAGCGTCTAACGTACAGGTGTTAAGGACCGTGGAATCGTGCATTTGAAGCGTCCCCGGTCATACTTCTAGTGTCAGTAGCTTTGAATGCGCATAGCTTGACCGGCTTACTTTGATTTGAAATCCTTGTGTAGGAAACCGTTTGGAAAGCAGTTCCGCAAGAGCTTCTTCATCTGTGTATCGAGCACGGAAAATAGCTTGAGCGGGCATAACGCGAGCAGGCATAGGCGGATTCTACATGAAGCGAGACACTAGATAGACCAGGCTCGATAATGCCCTGTTTTCTGGGGTTTGAACAACATGCTCATCAGCAGGGGAGCACGGGTGAATACTTCTCGACCCCTATTTCCCTACGTACTCTTACCACTTTCCTATACAAGCTAAAGATGACACCCTCTCTACTATGATTTACTAACCAATCCTCTATCCCATTTACCGCTAACGATATTGATGGCTAAATGCAGTAGGGTCATGAGAAATAAGGCTTCGTTAGGTGTGGAGAAGTCGAAGAATCTAACTAATAAAGGTGTTAGTGCTGTGGGTGAGCCGGAACCCCACTCAACTGTTCTGGCCACGCTACTGTATACCATCACAGAAGCACTAAAAACCGATGGAAAATGTTTACAGATCTTAAACATGCAAATATTAGAACAATAATTCATCAGTCGGTATTTACAAATGGGGTTATGGTGCTTATGGTGAGTTGGAACAACAAGAAAGTAAACGAATAATGTATAATCTATTACTGGGTGGTTTCTGTTGGCGGGTTTACCATCTAAATAAGGTTGGGTTAGTATAAATGCTGCAACCCTTATACAAACGACTGGATATTTTGTATCTAAATCTTCTATAGGCTTACAGAGGCCCAACACATAACTTCCCCGCCACAACACATCTTTTTCAGCTGGAAGCGATACGTTTTCAACTTATAGTTCGCCCACTCATTCTGCCTTGCGCATGCAGATAATAGAATAATTTGTTCTGTCGGTTCTACCCTCCAGCGTTAGGCAATCTATGATAGAAATTATGCGTTGAATAATCTGAGTAAAGCCAGATTAAAAATCGTTAATCATCATACAAGATGCTATACTGATATTAGTACATCTTACAGGCCACGTAGATTTTATCAGTATGGGTTTTGCCGGGATTGGGTTTGTAAATAAGGGCTTCGTAACCACCTAACCTAGGTCCTTGTCGTGGCTATGCATTGGTACGTGCATATGCATGCTGCGGCTATGGCCACTAGCTAGAAACGAAGCGAAATGGTACCAACTAAAGCATTATAACAAGTGGTTCCTCTGAATGGGAAAGAAACTCAAAGGCAATGATACATAATAAGTAGTATAGAATTATTCATACCCGGCCGCATATTAGAGGAGCGAAAACCTAATCATCATCAGGTCTACGAGATATACATCCGTTAACTCCGACATAAGAGTAATCGGAGTAATTCAAATTGACGGAGTAATAGCTAGGATATCTTTTCAAACATTCGAAGTTGCTCGCTTCAAATTCCACAGAGCAAATCTTGGAACGCATGACGAGAGGCACCAGTTAAACATTGGCTGCAATGGAATTTGCAACTGAAAGCCTCGCTCCCCTTACCGATGGAGACCTTAATAAGGTGTTCACATATTCTGGAGCTCCGGCCACGGTGATCACATGTCTGCAATCCCAGGCGGTAGGTGGATCGTATTCGGCAAGTCTAATGTCAGCATACTAAAGTTCAATAGGAACTCGTCAAAGAAGAATATGTAGAAGATAAGGAGTGGAACACGCTAATCCGAGAGGTATTCACTTTGCCACCTGTCTAGATATATGGTACTGATCAATATTTCTCGCACAAGAAACTTCCTTCAGTTACTAAAAGAGATGGAGACTCAGGCTTCGTGCTACTGTGAGTCCTTTTGTAATGCATAAATAACACTTCATACTTACGCTAGGATAGAATAGCACCAAGAATCTTGCGAAACGAGCACTCGATACATTCAAAATTCCCAGCGTACGTAAACAACGAAGAGGGGGTGACGAATCCGGGGGGCCGCGGAATTATCATCGCCGAGAACGAAGAGCCTTTTTCACAAGGAGGAGGACAACGACATACGAGAGTCTTGCCCTTCTCACGAGCTGTGTTTTCTAGAATAACCAAAGCATTTTATACGCACCGTTCCATTTCTCCAGCAATTAGCCGCGCCGACGTGCCTCTGTTCTCCCAAGAAGAAGTCACCATGCCAGATGAACTTGATGGTGTCAAAGCAAGGGGTTTGTCGTCTATATCTGGCCTAAACTGGTTTACATGACTGATGAATATCGTGAAGTCTACAACTGCCGATCAACAAACGCCTGGGGTGGTGATCTGGCCATGACAATTACTCATTTCCCGCACTGCAAACTCAGTTTCGGGATTTTATTCGGATGTACACATTCTCAAAAGAATTATGTGATTCAACGGCTTTCTCTTGCGACTCGAGAGTCAGCTCATCCATTGCTTCTGCCAGGCATGTTCGCAGAGCTCGAGCGAAATAGGCACAACCAGATATTCGAATCTGTGGTTAGCAAGCTAGAACTAATGATATCTGTACCAGCTCTGGAGGGGTTCTCAAATCAACGCCATTTGGGAGACCATTCTTATAGCCAAGCTAGAAGGGACGTTTATCTTGACATTTTACATTTGAAGCATGGTCTGACCACTTGGAGTCGACAATTGAAAAAGATGTTAGAGCATGCTTGGACTCTAGACGCGGAGTATGTAGGAACATTACATCCAGTAGATATTCAAATGGAAACACTGCCCCGCGAGGGTTCGGAAACAGCCGCGGATCTGTTACTGCGAGATAATGTAAGTGATGAGGATGCTCTTATTTATGAAGGGCGCTCTAGTACCCAAAGCTCTACTGGCCACAGGAATGGCGGGCTCAATACAGGCCTGCCCCCCACGCCTCATCAAGCAACCATGACCAAGGCAAACATCAGGACCATCAAGCGCATTAAAACCATATTGGAGAGTTATAGCGACAAGATCAGAGAATGCCAGACAAGGTTTGATGGCCTGACGCTGACCACGCAGTTGGTAAGAGTTTATCATCTATCACAGAAACGACACAGAATCATAGTGCTCAAGAATCCATACACAGTTCCAAGGCGAGACGAGCGTCTTATTGGCCTTAGCAGCGAGTCGAGATTCGTATCACATGAGAACCATAGCATTGGTAACAATGATTTTCCTGCCAGGGACGTTTTTCGCGGTTAGTCGACTACCTACTGTTATCTCAACTTATATGAGAACTAATAGAGCGACTCTTTCACAGACGATATTTTCCATGACATTCTTCGACTGGAAAGCTAAGGATGGGGAATCTACGGTGTCATCCATGTTCTGGATTTACGTTGCGTTTAGTGTTATTTCCACTATCGTTACCCTTCTAGTGTATTACTATTCCGTAGCTAGATGCACAAAGAAAGCTTTGCGGTCTAGCGTCTGATGATCAGTTGAAATGTCACTACAGGGGCTACAGCAACACGGTCCTTATAGAAGGTGAAAAAGAATAACTGATCAAGTTTCAGCTGTAACGGTCTCCCAGAATAAATGGCATGTATGTACATAGGCAGTGAATAGTTTACGAAAGTAGATAGTGCAAAATCTTTGGATTTTGAAAATTGATGCTCATCCTCTTCGCGCAACAACAGAACTTACTTATATGTACCCTTATATTGGGGATCCTCACATCGGCTCAATTCCTTCTCGTATTCGAAAACAACTTGTACTGTATTAGACAAATCTTTTCAAAATAGACGCTAAGGAAATGCTTCTATTTATTTGTTTTAATATCATTTCACGCACTTGAGGATGTGTCTCAAACAGTTTGGTTGCCTTAGGGTCTCTTATCTTGATTTATCCTACAATATAACTAATGAATACAAGACTAGAGGAGTTACCTACTACCCTTATTAGGTAAATGATCGTAGCCATTTATCTGCGCATAGATGGAGGGAACGCGCGTAATAGGTCGCGATACAGGAGCTCAAGAGGGTCATTTGCATCACGTCTCGTCCATACCTCATCTACCCCAGAAATGAGCTCTTTTACCTGCTGGATGTAGGAACTCGCTTCTTGTAAAGTAGATTCGCAGGCTGCGCGGGCTGTCGAGTCATTTTCTTGACTGCGTAAACGCTCTCCAGCCTCCCTAGTGCGATCACTGATACTTGTGATCCTGGCAATGACGCGGCTGGTCATTAAAATGACTTCGTCGCGTTCTGGACATGGAATCGGCAATAATCCCAAGTCTTCATCATCCGTCAGCGGGTCTAGACCGTGATATATCATCAACTCAAGCCTCAATTTAGCTCCTAGCAATTCAAGGCGTTTGAGCGTAGTGGTAATGGCATGGCGGAGATTGGCCGTCGTTCTTTGCGCGGTGCTCTGTGATCGAGCCTCCTCTGGCTTACGAGCTTTGCTGGGATCACTGGACTTACTGGCCTCGTGAGTCGATTCTTTCTTTTTCTTTCGTGCCTGCTCGTCATAGTTTCGACGTTTCGTGGCGTCGAGAAGAGTATCGCGGGCCTCAACAACCCTAACATACCGTTCATGGTTGCGTTGTTCTCGAGCTTGACGTTCTGTCTTTGTTTCGCCATCTCGGGGGGTTGTCGACGCATTCGCTTTATCGGGGTGATGCTTTAGAGACAAACCTCTGAACGCCTTTTGGATTGTAGCCACGTCGGCATCGCTATCCACGCCAAGAACTTCGTAGGGATTCGTTGACATGATTGTTGGTTGTCGGGTGTTCGCTTCACTTGGGGCATAAAGGTTAGATTGAGAAGTGTTCGTGTTTATATATGCCAAGCGGACAAACTCTTTGTATGGAACAATAGTTCTGTTCTGCTACTCTGTCGGTGTTTTGAAACAAAGCTGTTAGGCAATAGCCACTTCAGTCGTTTATCTTTTCCTCCTATAGAATATGCAATCGATATGTGTACACTCATGTCGCACGACCGTGAGCGAGATCTTAACAAAGGGCAGTGACTTATTGATATAGGAGCACAATTATATTATCTTCATTCTCTTCCTATTTAACTTTATTTAATATGACGTAAGACTTTCAATCAAACTGCCAGGGTAGTGGATGGGATGTAGCTTGCCAGTGAAAGGTTGCACTGTTTATGTGTACCTAGCCCACCTTAAAAACACAGACTCGCTCCTGTATCGTAACCTCGTACTTGGCCCATACTATAGATAATCGTATTTGTGTGCGTAAAAAAAAAACCGTCTTATAGGCCGCAGGGAATATGAGGAGCTCCATTCTTAGATCTCCAAGATTCTCGTCCCAGAGAGTTTTGTACTTCAACATCCATACACACGATTCATTGCGCTTGAAAATAACTACTAACGATACATCAATATTGAAGCCACGTTATTCAAAATAGGCAATAGAAGAACTTTCACTAGTCATGTTCAACGTGCTCAACAGTAGCCTCAACCTTCTCCGTCATCAATTCCTTTACGCCCTTAAGCAGCGCTACAGCAGCAATAGCGAGAACCACAAAGGGAATAACGCTCGACCAGGCAAGGCGATAAGCATAAGCGTACTGCCATTGACTCTCTTTAATAGCAGCCGCCCATATCGTTGCATTGGCGCCTTCTATGACATCTGAGCTAATGTCGCCGGTCTCAAAGGCTTGCAAAAGCGAAGGAATACTTGATTCCGGAAGTCCAGCATCCAAAGCGGCTTTGGATACAGCAGAGTTATAATGCCCACTGAGACGGCCATTGATGATGGCGTTCAACACGGCAGAACCAAATGCACCTCCGATAGCACGAGCTGAGAACGCGAGGCCCGTAGCCGTGGAGAGAAACTCGTGAGGGGCAGTGAACTGCACACATGCGACCAATAGCGTGAGAGGTCCCGATTGGCCGATTCCAGCAAGAACGCCAAGTCCAATTTGGGCGGCATTCCAGGTTGGTTTGATATTGGCGTATGATATCGTACTGATCCCTTGTCAGCTGTTGTATTTATGCCAGGAGGGTTCCTGAAGACTTACACAACGAGAAAAATAATGAAAGTAACAAGTAGCGGACTCTGTAAGTCTTTGAACCTTGTAGCATACCATGTAACAGGTATGGATGTGAATAAAACGGGAAGCTGGTAGCTAAGCTGCCGCACAGCAATTTGCCACGCGTTCGTCTCGAACCCAAGCTGCAGTACGATTTGTGGTACGACTGAATTGACGGCACTATAAAAGATCCAGCCCTCCACCGCGAAAGCGAAGACAGCGTACACAAAATTGGCATTCTGCCGGAAGAAGACATGTGCCACCAAACCGTCAGATCTACCCCTCCACTCTAAGAACGATATTATAGTTAGTTCGTTCTTTAATATCATTACACAAGGCTGTCTCGGCTATAGGTAACTCACCATAACCTGCGAATCCCACCAAGAGCACTAGCCCCAGGCTCAACGGTACGGCGACATGCGCATCGGACCACCCATAAGCACCGCCCGCCCAGTCAAGAGCAAGCAATAAGAGAGTAGCACTACTAATGAAAAGGGCAGAACCAATAGGATCACAGGCCCAAATATAGTCTCTAATGGACATCTTCGATCTTGTCAGGCCCTGTTTCGGCGGGAAGTAGAATAGTAATAATCCCAGTGACGTGATGCCGTGGAAAGCGGCCTGGATCCAAAAGATGTATCGCCAGCCTGATACGCTGACATTGGTCACGGCGCCAGCGCCGAGTGCGCCAATCCTATAAAACACCGGTCAGTTGCTATGACCCTGAGATTATAACGAGAATTGTAGGCAACTCATGGTTTTGACATACAGACCACCAATAGCACCACCCACGAACGCCAACCCGTTCGCAAGGGCGCGAAATTTCAGGGGCAGAATCTCAGAAGGAATAGCCTGAACGATAGATATAGTAGATAGTGTGGTCCCTATCAGCACGCCTCCGCCAATCAAGACAGGCATCGACTGAGCCGTAGCCGACACGACCGCTCCTACGAACGCGATGAGCGGTGGGATCGCAGCAAGGTATTTCCTATCTAATACGTCTGATAGACGGCCGACGATGGGAGAAAGAACACTTTGAATCAGAAGAGGGCCCTATAAGGTTACATAGATATTAGCGTTATCAGTATATTAACAAGTAATAGCACGCGTTAGAGAGAGCAAGATGAGGGAAAGCCTGCGAAGAGACGTGGGCAAACTACCTGAATGATCCATCCGGCAATCGGTGCATCGCCTAGGTCCCGAATAATGAACGCAATCACGGATCCCGCTGCCACGACGACGAAGACCTGGGCTGTAACGCTGCATTATGGTAAGCAAGTCTTCACAATAGCGGTGAGCACCAAGGACATTAGCTGGCTCACGCAAAGCAGGTAATAAAAACCACAAGCTGTTCATCGGTCAGTATCTCTTCAAGAGATGTATGTGTTTCAAGAGGATGGTTATACCCAGGACCTCCAGCTTAAGCGAACATGATATTCGTTTTCGACAGCTTCTTGTTGAATTGGTACGACTTCCAGATTCTCATGCTCCGGCTTTTCCGTTTCCACAGGAGTCGTCTTCTCTACATCGTTGGCCATCGCTTGTATAAGTCGCGTTGGAATATAAGGTTTAATTGATTATGCAATTGATTTAATTTAAACTCGACTCCACGACTGTGACTACTAATTCATAAACCTGGGGTCAGGAAGAAGGTATACATAGCTATAGATATGATGACCTATAGTCCGAACCCTAGTTCTACCCTGATTATCCCCATGGGGAAAAGACAGGGTTTAGGATCCCCTGCGGGGAACTCAGGTACGGCAGTTCATGAGCTTCACTAAACTAAAGCACAAGTAGACGTATAAGGGGCAGCTCATGCGGGGGCTGGCCTTGGCTTATTGGGGTAACTAGATCTCCTTCTCGAAGATTATGGCAATATGTGCCATGCCAGCTCTTTTGGGCGATGGGCGCGTAATAATAACCACCGATACTATAGATGGTGATCAGGTGATTCGATCAGCTACTTATTCTCGCTGCCACATGTGGTTGATGCTACAAGATCCACGGACTATCTTCTAATACCTTACTAAGAGATCCGAGGTAAGAGATCCGAGGTTAGTGTCTCCACGCGTCCCCAGAACGACCGACTCTTAAGTCTCATTAGTCTTGAAGCTCTATAAATCGTTCCACTTTTGCATCCCCCATAATTATACTGCTTTTCTCGGCCTTGAATTATGCCGTATAACATCTAAGTAGAGTACTATATTTTCCGGTAGGCCCATACGAAGTGCTTGGCTTAGCGTACCAACTTGCTGGCCGTCTTCTAGTTGTTGAAGCTATATTAAGTCATAGAGTCAAAGCCATTTTTCTATCTCGTCATCTATATAAGCGGGCACTCCTGTCTCCTTTATGTACAGCCAAGCAAGTTGAATGATACTCTCATACTATTACGATGCTAGGGACAAATTGGTACTCTATAGATGGCCTCAGGGCTTGAGATAATGTTGTTAGCAGCTTTTCGGTGTCTGCGGCTCTAGAACAAATTTTCGGACATATTCATGGCTTTTTGACTGCTATTACTTAGCAAAGGCTTGAGGGTTGCCGTTTTGGAATGAAAATGTTTATCTCTGTACGTGTGCCGGTCCTTAAGGCCGAATTTTTTGCTGAGATTTCAGATCCCAGAATCCTAGTGAGCCTAAGTGCCTGTGGCTATTGGCTGCCGAAGTAGACATATAATGGTCGTTCAAAGCAAATGCAACAACTGTTTGAAAATGTCTTAGGCTCCTTTGACCTCGTCATCGAAATTTCCTGCAAGTCAAGTCTGTCTCATATCACGACGGGCACTTTCGCAGTTGTTTATCGTTCCGGTAGCGCGGGGTCCGACGGAGACTTACCCCGCAGCGGACAGCCTCCGGGGCGTACAGCTGAGCACGAGTCGCAGAAGCCTACGTCTACCAAGTCTACCCGGGTCTCTGCCCGTGCTATGTTACTCGTTATGACTGAGAAGTATTACCTGTAATTCATACAGCCGATTGTTGTAACACAGCCTAGAAGTGAGTTCAAAGAAGTAGCATCGCCTGCTGCTATGACAAATACGCCCAATTGACAAGGCATACATGGACTTGAGGCAGATTCGCAAACCCTGCCTCAATTATCCTCTGCATCCGCCAGGATATCTCTTGCCATTCCACACCTGCTCCCGAACCGACCATGTCTTAGTCTTTAATCCAGAAAGTGGAAAATCTATAACTGGATATCAATCTTATTTGAATGATGTTAGGCGAACGAATCGTCCTTGAGCTGTTGCCGCCTAGCGTGCATATATCCTGGTCAGCGAGACCTCAGCTGCTAAACGAGGTTGCATGAGTAGAAACGCCACATAGTGATAGTGGGGCATTCTCACCAAAGCTGAAAATGGTATTGAAGTACATATAATTATAGAGACATCTGGAGTGAAATGCGTCAACACTAATTCAAGTGCCCTGTTCTAACACTTCCGGAAGTAATGAGCTGGGAGTCAAGTTCTTCCAAAGCCAAAACCAAAATCTTAGATTTCTAGACATGGAGCACGACACAGAGTGCCTTCTCAGCGAGCTGAGAGCCAAGTGTCCTGAGTCGTTAGGCTCAAGGATGTTTGAACTCCAGAGCAGATCGCAACTCGTACAGCAGAAGACGGCGATGCGATTGTGCGTACAAGTGGACTTGAATGCGGAAAACGATCCCATGAGCGGAACAGACCCAATTGAGCTATGGCACCACAAATCAGATGAATACATCGCAGTATCTTGTCCGTGGTACATCCCCGGGCACGATTTAGTCTCTGGTCGGTACAGATTTGCTCCAGAGCAGCCGCCTGGTGTCATCATGCCGCCGGATGACGTACTCAACCGCATCCTCAATTTCAAAAAATGCAATTCGGACTATTTAAACACGCCATTTTGGGTTGACAAGATATGCATTAACCAAGAGGCGGGTGACGAGAAGGAATTAGCCGTCCACTCCATGGATTTAGTATATCAGTACAGCGGCAGAAAGGTAGTTACAGATGGGAAGGAGCGTTTCATCGGTTGTTCACTAGGTCTCTTGTTCTTGGAAATTAATACGATTGCCCAGTTGACGACGCTCCGGAAGTTGTTGGACAGCAAGTTTGCCGAGAATATCAAGAATGAGTCAAAGTTGCTGGTGCCGGTGGAGGAAGCGATCCCCGTCCTTGACCTCATCGAATTCATTCTGAGTGACAACTGGTGGCACAGAGCGTGGATTTTCCAAGAGGAATTTCTTGCCTCTAGGCACATGCTTTTGCTTTTGCCCTGCACTTTGGATCGAACAGGCTTATTCGAAACTAACGAAGACGGTGTTGACCTTTTCGGGCAAACTGCAGGTGAGATCGAAGTGCGACCGCTTAATTTCCGAACTGAAGTAACGGTTCTCTGCCTTGCGCTATGCCGACATGCCGACGAGACCATACGAAACCGCTGTGACCAGATCTTGAAGCAGGCACGGCGGTATACATTCCTGTACAGGAGCAAGTACGCAACAGGGCCCGACTCTATGATTAAGGCCATGTCACCAGCGATATTTGAGGATATCAGTATTCGTGGGATAACAGTACCATCCGATACCTTGGCAATTGCTGCAAATTGCTGCAGATATGTCACGCGACTGAACTCACAGGACTTGAACCTCCTCAAGGCAAGTCTGAGTATTGCCATTTTGACCCTCTTCGTCCTCAATGGGGAGATATTGCGCCACGATATATCACCAGACTATATCCTAGGCCAAACAGTGTTCAAGTGCCTAAGGATTGCGAAATTAACTGTCCAGCCACCGGTGCCCGCAGGAGAGTTGATCTTCATCAAGATGTGCCGCCTACCTGCTGTTACCATAACGCCGGAAGGACTAATGATTAGAGGCGTACTATCACGTCTAGACAAGAAGATTAAAGTTAAAATTTCTCTTTCAGACCAGGAACACTATTGGAGGACGAACGACGCAACTATAACAAACAGTCTCAACGAAGCTGAAATGCGCCTACTTAGGGCCCTGATAGCGTGTTTGAAAACAATGAGGGAGGGTGGCGATGCACTTCATACAAAGTTGACGGAATTTTTGAACGCGCAAGCCGCCGAGAAGGCTGCCGGCAGGTCAGCACAGTATTGGAGCTTGCCCCATATCTCAGTGATGATGGCGAAAGCTATCTGCCGAGCAATTGCAGAGGGCAGAGTGTTGTGGCTTTCGCGCCTTCACGTCCCTAGAAAATGGACCCCATGGCTCGGAATCTTCATACCCGACGACCCTTTCGATGTTTCTGGGGTCGTTTCGTTCGCATTCACTGCTAGGGAAGTAGAAAATGAGCTCAAAGACCGCGGGGCGAAGTTAGCAAGGAGGAATGCGTGGGTGACCTCGCTGGAAGTCAGATCGCCTACCAGTGAAAAAATTATGCCAAAGAGATGGATGAACGGCCTCAATTTTTTCAATAACAAGGAACACCTCAGAAGTCTGTTAATTCCGTGGCCTAAGTGGCTACAGTAATGACCACATATACACATTCTCTATAAAAAGCCATCACTGCTATATGGTTGTTTCCCGGAAATCTTTCGAATTAGCGCCTGCTTGAAGCAAGGTTTGGGTCACGAGCGTACCCTCCTCGCCCCCAGCCTTAGCATATTGTTTAGCCTCTGATAGTGGCGTATCGCCGTACCCATCCCTAGCTTCTATATTAGCACCTCTTTCGAGCAACAATCGGATAACGTATATTTTTCCTCCTCCTTTGGCCCCTATATCAGCACCCCTTTCAAGCAATATTTCGATAGCAGCTGGCCTTCCGTCCTTAGCAGCATATCATAGTGGCGTGAAGCCGTCCATATCCTCAGCTTCTCTTTTAGCACCTCTTGCAATCAACGTTTGGAACCCACTTCTCCATGCATAGCAGCCAATATCAGTGCCGTCTTGCTTGAATGATTTTTGGCTCCTATATTCGCACCCTTTTCAAGGAACATTTGGATAGCATTAAGGTTTCCGTTCGCGGCGGCCACCGATAGTGCTGTATGATCCTAGTTATTTCCGTCTTCTATATTAGCCCCTTTCTCAAGCAATATTGAACACTTGGTTCACAGGGGTTTGCCGACTCATCACAATGACGCGGCGCTCCGGCCCTCTCCTCGTAGCCGCTGCGCATTCGCTTCTCTATCCGCATCTTAATCCTATCAGAATACTGTATAAAAAAATATTTAAACTTTATTAAAACGTATCCGTTTTAAAAGAATTTGGCTCCGGCTGGATTCGAACCAGCGTCGCGGATTACAGACGACATCGTACGCTAGGCTTGACCACTACCCCACGGAGCTATTAGTGGGGCCGCTTTGATCCACTTATATTCTTCGCTAGTGTCCTACAGGCCTTTGCGCCGCGTATTCAGAGGCTCGGTGGTGCAAAATGCCTTTTTCGCGAAGGTATGTTTTCAGCGTATCCTCACACACGTGTGGGCAGGCCGTTTCACATAATTCGCGTATAGAAACGGAGGGATTTGCTTCTATTACGCGAAGTATATGTCGTTCGTCACGTGCGTTTAGTTTGCGTGGACGACCAGAGCGTGGAAGCGAGACCGCTGATTTTTGGATTTTGTAGCGTTCAAGCACACCGTACAGGGTACTACGCGGAATGCCGAATTCACGCGTTAAAACGCGCGGTTTTACTCCTTCATTATATTTGGCGACAATCTTGGTCCTTGTATGAGGACTCAGGTGTTTTCTCTTGTTATTTGGAGGCGGAGTGACTTGGCAAGACATGATTGAAAAATAAGTGTTATGAAGAAGAATGTAATTAAATCGCGAAAAATCGCGGGGTTCGCGTTTTGTACCGTTTTCTTTTCGTCCCCACTATAATCTACAAACTCATATCAAAATAACTGTCACGCGGGAGCGTATAATTAAATAACAAGTGGAATTGAACCAGTACATAAGCAAGGGTACACACTACGCGAATTATATAGTCTTTGTATTAGGGACATAAGCCTTTTTGGATACCTCTTTCGCCGCGAAGCTGTATATCTGGCCCCTGGCTTCGAATAAAGGGTAGAACAGACCACGAAAGCTAACCAAAAGCTGCCCGCTGCTAGATAAAAGCAAGAACCTAACAATAAAATAAATAATAATCAAAATATTCCAGGTGGTAGTGCAGGGGATGGCTGGCGGTGTAAAAATGCTGTATATTTGCGTCGAGTGTGTTTCGATTTTAGTGGTGAAAAGGGGATGTTGTGTGGTGGGTTCTTATAGCTGGTAGATTACTCTATGAGAGACCATGAGAATACCCAGTTAGTTTGCGAAAAGAATAATACAAGCGAAGCTACTATAGCTACTGAAGGGGCACAGGACACTCTAGTCTTATAGAAATGACCTTCGCGATCGTTTCAGTAGCAATGTCGCATGATCTTTAGAACAAGACGGTTCCAAGTGGACATCTACGATAGTTATTGAAGCTTAACAACTTACTTTGACCCGTTGCAGACCTTCGTAACCAGCAACCAAAGCAGTGATCGTCCTTCATCACACTGCAGATCAAGTCGCACCGAATAGCAGTTGCTTTTAGGCTATGTCGCCAATGCCATCATGTGGGCAATAACACAGGAAAGTTTAAGGACGACCTTATTTGGTTCCTGGTGAAAGACATGAATGGGCCCTCATCAACAAATTTAATTAGGCTCCGAAAGCCGAATGAGTTCCTGTCATGAAACACTGGGAACTGATCTATTAAGAAATTCCTAATGGTTATAGATGAGGTAGCACGGCGATGCTGCGCGTTCTTCATAGCGTCCATCTAGCAATACACTAATTCAAAAGGTAGGAGTACCATCTGCAAGTCATATTTATCATAAAAGAGGGCGCCAGTCCAATGATGTTATGATTACTTCTTGATACAAAAGGTATTTGGCAAGAAATGAATAGACTAGCCTACCGCTATTCATAAGAGTAGATCAACGCCATCACTTCCAATTCAATCTATATACATTATCCAAATAAATATCCATATGTGCAAGAAGTTTTTTTATATACATAATATCACCAATATATCCCATGACGCTTAAGCGCCAATCTGACCACCAGCACCAGGACCACCGAGGTAGAAATAGCTGCCCCAGCTAGTTCCCGAGCTCCAGGTAGGAAGAATGTTGTATCGGCTGCTATCACTGATGATAAGATTGCTCGCGCCGTTGTAGTCAACGTAGTTACCGTCGGTGTTGATGGTCAGGATGTTGTGGATGTAGGCAGACTTGCCGAAGCCGGTGTTGGGGAACTCGCCGCTACCCATGTCGGTCGTCGTCAGCGCTGTCTCGCTGTTGTAGATCTCTCCATAGAAGTCAATAAGGTCGGAGTGGTCAGCCAGAGTGTCGGCCGCGTTGACACCCTGCGAGAAAAGCGAGGCCGGGTAGTATCCGATGTATTTACCCATGCACCAGAGCCACCAGTTGCCTCCAGAGAGGAAGTATCCGATTTCGAGCTCGTACTGAGCACCTCCATCGGTCGACAGCGGCGAGAAGGTGACGCCGGGGTAGAGCGTTGAGTCGACCTGCACCCAGCCGGCGTGGTCACGGTTCCAGCCTCCGACGTTGTCGCCCTCGGCACTGTAGCCGTTCGTGGTGTAGTAACTGAACAGATGCGGGGCGCTGATCTGGTTGGGGTAGTTGATCCATCCGGCTTCGACGGTCTGGGTCACGCCTCCGGTGCCTGCGTGGGCAGCGTTGCCGCGGGTGACAGCTGTCTGGAGCAGGGAGAAATCGGAGTTGCTCTGGACGAAAGCCTTGAACAAGCTGAAGGTGCCCTTGCCACCGTGGTTGGTGACGCCTTGGCCTGAGCTTGCGTACCAATGCTGGCCAGCATTGCCATCGGCGGCAGCGTCTATCTTGGCCAGGGAGCTATGGTCTTGTTTGCTGGGGAGGCGCTTAGGGGGTCTGGTTCCGCTTGACCGAGGGATCGGCACGGTGCCGTTAGGACCTTGCCTTCCAGGGTCACTAGCGATAAAAGATCGAAGAGCCGCATCATTGGCTTGAAGGGAACGCTTGCCAAGCGGAGCGGCAGGAGGACTGGCGAGATTGCTGCCGGTCTGAGACTCAGGCAACACCCAGTCGATGACCTGGCCGTCGGATGTGGTTGTTGTTGCGATGACCTTGAGCCCATCGGAGCGAGCCGCTATCGGTGTGGCAGAGGTTGTCTGGAAAGCGACGGCAAGAGCCGCGGCCTTAAGAAGTGACAACTGCATAATGATGAACAAGTTTGGGACAGCAAAAAGCACCACGAGCTAATGATCTAAGAGTTGCCTGTTGAGCCTGAAAACCTGGCTTTGACCTCGATGGGGATGGGCATATATTTATCTATTCCATTGCTTCATCCTCCTTACGCACCATCCATAATAGGACCGGCGGCCTGGGCCATCCGCTCGACCCATGATGAACTTCAGATCGCCCTTTGCTTCGCGAGGAAGGTCTGCTGTGCCTAGCGTTGCGTGCCGGTGGTGGTTGTCCCCATCCACGCCGGGGCTTGTGATCCACCACAGCAACGTTACCCTGGCTTCACATGAGTAGTTCATGAAGGACTCCGGGCAAAATAAGGCTATGTTGGCCTGCTGTTTAAGGCTCGGGGGCTTACATATTGCTAGGGGTACTTGAAAAGCCGTTTATGGACGAAAGCGTCGGACGGCATTAAGTAAGATTGGCAAGGCGCAGGGCAGATATGTTTGAGAACTAATTTAGTGCAGACTAATCGATCTTAGGATCCTTACTATACTTAACGTCAAAACTAGCATTGTTGACGCCGCATCACTAGCTGACTTAGGAGCATTGGGATTTAGGTCTCTATGTCTCGATCGCTTGGCTTACGTGGCGCTTGGCGAGCTTGAGGGGAGCGTATCGTTCACAAGATCTTGAGTGCTTGCGACACCGCTCCCTCATACATCTTCATTCTGTCCCCTGTAAAGGGTCGGGCCTATTTGCACAAAAGGTACATTCTGCTTGTTTAGGAACTTAAATAAACTACGAATCGTACAAGTCTTATAATAAGCTTTTCCAAGCAAAAAGAACTATGCAGTAAGGTTACCCACGCGGGGCACGTCAACCAGGGTCTAGCATCGCACTGCTGTTCCAAACCAGGAAACTGGTGATGCAGGGGTGCCGTCGAACTGCCTCTTTTTAAATAGCACATCCTGGTCGGTTCTTACTATCGGACATTTCAGGATGTTCCCTAGGGCTAGCGCTATGCATGCCGAACCCAGCTGTTCAGATGACAGACACCTAGGGCACGAGTTTGGTGCATTAGCCAAGCCCCTACCAATTCTATGGATGAAACGGGACGGATGATTATTAAAATACTACAGTACCTACGGGATTGGTAGACGAGGTAGATTAGACTAACGTGTTTACCCCTGTTCTAGCGTCCTATCCATTAGCACCAGGTTAGGCTGTTACCCGGCGTCCCCTCTTTTCTACAACAGACGCGTCTTTTGCTACAGTTGTTGAAATAGAAGAGTGGAGGCGTACTTGAGCCCCCTATACCCGAAGCTGAGTATATAACTTCGATGGGCCTAGTTTAGAGCCTTACACTAAGACACGAAGGTTAAATCCTGGGGTTCTCAAATACCGGTCGATGGAACTCCAGTGAATCTAATAAGCGAAGGCGGAGAACCCTCTCCACAGATCGGCACTCATCTGGCGAAGTATGGCTAGATGACACCAATTGGTAAACAGATGTCCTTCCTTAATAGGAAATCCAAGCCGTCTCGAAGTGAGTGCGTGATAGTAAGTTTATACGTTTCGGCGCAAAGGAGGGTGAGTGATACACAAGAGTTTGACAAACCTTGCTAAAAGCTTGTAAGAACTACCAAGACGAGCAAGGAGCGTTGACAAGCACCCTGTGAAGTGGCATTCGCCCGACGGATCCGCTGCGTAGCTCTTAGGTCATCTGTAAAAAAATAGGCAGGCATTAGTTGGTAGTAAGTCAAAAAATGATCACGAGTGTCTTCTTTAAACGACTGTTGCAGAGAGCGTATAGATAGACCTGGAAGAGCGGATTTTCTCCGAAAACGACGATATTCCCGCAAAAAAGGGATGCAAAAGTGCTTCGAGACTTCAACACGTTACCTAGCTTAGAAAGAACATTCATCGGGACAAGAATGAGATAAAGTTATCGGAGTTGTCGATCCGGTTGAAACCGAGATCTTCGCGTGATGATCTTCCAGGGAAAACCCCAACCCTCGTCGACACCCGAAGGTTGCCCCAATGAAGCGCTGATCCCAAGTAGCGGAAGGTGACCGCAGATCAACACTCGAAGACTAGCATGTGGGAATTAATCTATTGACTCGTACGTTCTATAAAAAGAGATCTAGACGTCTTACAAGCTCCCGTTCGTCTGATCTATATCTATTTCCGCACCCGTAGGCCCATATCCGCCCGTGACCGCAACATCCTCCGTCTGATGCAACCAGCAATCCTCAGTCTGCACAGACTCAGGATTAAACTGAAAAATGCGCACCTCAGCATTCCACCAGGTACGTGAGCTAGGACCAGCGGGGGTCGCAGCGATGCGTCGTATAATCCCGCCGTGCGCAACAACTACAATGTTCTTCTCGGGGCGGTCGCGCAAGAACTGCCTCACTTTCTTAGCACGATGATCCAGCGCCTGCTGGTCGGCGCCCCAAAACCCCTTCTTGCTCGTCCACTCTGGTGTCAGTCGCTCGAAGTTGAAGCCTGCAAACTTAGGGTCCGCCTCTAGCATTTCCCGCGACGAACCAGTGTCGCATGCATAGTTGTTGCACTCTTGGAGCTCGGGTAAGCAGATGACATTCCCTATGCCCCCTAGCCGCTCGATCGCGGGCGCCCAGCCTATCCTTGTCGTCTGCAACGTCCGCTTCAGTGGCGATGTGATGATGAGGTCCACTTCCTGCTGGAGGTTTGATACACGGCGAGATAGAGAGGCTGCTTGTTCCTTGCCGAGAGCTGTGAGTGGCGCGTCGTGGACTTCGGATGATAGGTCAGTGATGTCGACTGACGGCCAGATCATATATTCCATAATCATATTATACTATGACGTACTTGAGTAATCGTAAAAGACATTGTGTTCGGCCTGAGCGTGACGTATTATGATGATATTGGAGTTGGGAGCCATGATGAGATTGCTGTATGCTACTGGAAGACACAGGAGGTAAAGAGCTCTTAATTGGTGACAAGTCTATTATCTAAATCCAAAGGAAGAAGCAAATACAGTCTAATAAGAAATGTATGTCAAGCATCTAACAATTCACTATCTAAAATTTCATTGGTAAGATTGATTCATGATTACGACTTGAATTACGATTCGTACCTGAGGTATTATTTGGAGCCCAGTGTAGACTCAGTGCACCGCCACACATAAGCCACTCTAGACATTCAAGCCCCCATACGAGGATATTTATCATTAGTGAGAAATACTTGTTAACGTGATATGTATCATCAAGATATCTAACTCAATGCAGGGCACGGAGTCAGACTCACTTCATGCAGAAGCTCAAGACGAAGACGACTACGCGCAACCTTCAGCTTTAAACTCTGGCGCTCAGCAAACTCTAAACTCGCCCAGGCTGGAGCAAAGAATCTTGTTTGTTTATTTTAAGGAAAAGCCAGTTGCGATCTCATCATTTCTACAATGGTTTTGGATCTTGCTCTCAGCTCACCCTGACAATATCAACAACCACCGTCGCTTTCACCATTGCTTCAACCAACGGTCGCTCCTAGGTCGCTCCTAGTTTCCTACAAGCATTCCTGGAGGCGACATATTAATATCGCGCTCTTTGTCGCCTGGATTCGTAACTAGAACTATTGCATTTCCGATAGATCCTCGCCAGGGTGCACTCGTTCAACATGGCGGACAAGCAACAGAAGTACCGCCAGGAGATCCAGCAGATGATGTACGTCTCGGGCGAGACGGGCGAGGTATCACCAGAGACGACCGCCATGATCGAGGAGATCGTGCGCCAGCAAGTCATCGAGATGCTGCGCAACTGCACGGAGCTCGCGGCGCGCCGCGGCGCGCGCACCATCACCATCAACGATCTGATCTTCCAGATCCGCGACGACGCGCCCAAGGTATCGCGGCTGCGGACCTTCCTCTCGTGGAAGGACGTGCGCAAGAGCGCCAAGGACAGCGACGAGAAGGGCGGAGACGCCGACCTGGGCGTGGGCGACGACGCCGCGGGCGGCGTGATGCCCGGCGGCGGGGCGGGCCCCTCGGCCGTCGAAGAGGCGGCCAAGAAGAACAAGAAGGCGAAGGTCAAGCTCCCCTGGGAGCCGTCGTCGTACTACAGCCAGGAGGTGCCCGAGTGCGAGGACGACGAGGACGAGGAAGAGGAGGAGATGAACTCGATCACGCTCGCGCGTCTGCAGAAGGCCGACGACCGCACGCGCGTCATGACGCGCGAGGAATACGTCACGTGGTCCGAGTACCGCCAGGCGTCCTTCACGTACCGCAAGGGCAAGCGGTTCCGCGAGTGGGCCGGCTTCGGCATCGTGACGGACAGCAAGCCGTCCGACGACATCGTCGACATCCTCGGCTTCCTCACCTTCGAGATGGTCCAGACGCTGACCGAGGAGGCCATCAAGATCAAGGAGCACGAGGACCTCTGGAAGGAGCGCAGCGGCAGCGAGAACGCCGGCGGCGGCGGCGCGAGCAACAAGAAGCGGAAGCGCGCCCAGGGCCTCTTCGACCCCCCCAGCGAGGGCAAGACGCCCGTCGAGACGAGACACATCCAGGAGGGCTTCCGGCGGCTGCAGTCGCGCCACAAGAAGGCGCGCGCCATGCTGAACGGCACCAGACTGCCGCAGCACACTGCCTTGAAACTCATCTAGATCTATCTATTCCACGGCAGCCCGCCAGTGCGTGGGGTACGAGTCGCCCATTCGTTACAGGTGGCGATTATGCTTACTAAGAGTTCGCTGGCGCGACATTGCCAAAGCAGGCATGGAAGTTTTTCTTACGGCGTTTTCGGAATTTGGTTGGGCTACGCATGGAACAAGAATGGCGTTTTGGGCTAGGCAGATATGTATTGGATTCAACTGGACATTCAGCAGCGGGAAGGGGGAAATGTATAACCAGGTAGGTGACCGAGCCGAATATATCGGACGATGTGTCACCCGGATCTAGAGAAGCGAGTCTACGGGTTGTATTCGGAGGGAGACATGCGACCGGCGCAAAATTAAAGCCCTTCACAGATAAATCAAGATATTCTCATTCCTTGATTAGTAGACCGACAGATCTTGAAATCGAACAGTCATATCCACATGGAGCACTAGTTTACAGAACGATGCACTGAACCCCGTGGTGTCCATGAAGTCTTATTGTTAATGAGTCGATGTCTCGGGTTAGCAATTAACATACTTTTATGCATCACTAATACAACACTGCATGTTGATCCTATCAACTTCTATACTTTGTCATTAAGCATGACACGAAACCATAACACCTTGTCAAGAGAGCCTGATGATAATACAAAACAAAACAACTTCGAACATTTCCTTCCACATATAGCAATGGTGCACTTCACTCCAAAGAGGGAAATGGTAACCTTATATGTAGTTGTGGGCTATCATGGTACCCATTGCCGAGTTTCCTCCCCCATTCAGGAAATCACATCTTCACAACTGGCACGATCCGTAATATTCATGTGACTGTCGTAACCCACATGAAAGCCATGAATAGCCGCATGGTGTACGTACATCAATTTATAAGCACGGAAGTTGGAGAGGCTTTTTCAAAAACCAGTATTCGCGATGAGAGTGCCCCGTAAAGTAGATTACCGACACCCAGCAAGACACGACTACAATAAGTTTACAGCTCCTCAACCTTACGGCTGTTGTTAGCAATGAGGATGTATTCGGGGATCAGAACAGCGACCCAGGCGAAAGTCAGAGCAACAACAATGAGGAAAATCTTGACGTAAAGCTTGACGAGGCGGATCCACGAAGCACGTGAGAAGCTCTTCCAGGCATCAATCATGTTGATGTAGCCCTTACCACCGACGATGGCGGGCACGACCTTGCCGCCGAATGAGCGGTCGAAGGGCACAATGGTGTCGTTGTCCTCAGGCAGGAACGAAGCCTGGACGCGAGTCAAGACGACCTGGGTGGGGATGACGAGGAAGACTTGCACGGCGAGGCCAGCTAGCAGGACAAGGATCCCCTTCCAGGCGTCATCTTTGTTGTACTGAGGCAGGGTGTTGGGCTCCTTGGGGTTCCACCTGCTCATGTTGAGGAGAGCGGCAAGACCAGCAGGGAGATAAGTGGCAAGCTCGGTGGCGAACACGTAAAGGAGAATGGGCGCGGCGGTAGCCTGGAAAGCGCGCTTGAAGGGAGGGAGTCGCTGCCAGAAGTACTTGGAGCTCGGGGCCGAGATGACGATGTGCGTCCAAGCCGCGTAAGGTTGAGCTACGGAGAGGGCAACGATGGGCGCGGCGATGAGAGAGGGAACACCAACAGCGACCAGGATGGAAGCAATGATGCCCATAACGATGCTCAAGAAAAGATAGGCGGCGTAGCCGCGGAACAGGGATCGCCAGCCGGCGATGGCGTAGACGGCGCGATGGGTGCTGCGAAGGGACGACGTGACGGCGGGTGTCTCGGATATAGCGGCGGTGTCGGCGGTGGGAAACCCGTCTTCGGCAATAGATTGGCCATCCTCATTGAGGGAGACGGGATCATAGGCCGGGGGTGAAGGGTCTTCGACGATGGCGAGAGTCGGGTAGACGTGTTGGAAGGTGTAAGAGACCTATGCCTCGAATTAGCCATCATCATCATGATTCGATGAAGATGCCGTCACATACAATTAGGAACAGAGGCACGAAGACGATGGCGTTAGCAGCAAAGACACCCCAAGCCCAGCCTGGCATCTGATAGCCGTCCATCGAGGCCTCGCCCCGCTTGTAAAGCGTTGTCGCGATATCGCGATACATGGTGCTAGTTGGCGATGACGATGTTGCCGCTAGCCAGGGACGCTTAAATCTCCAATTAGGAAGAGTGACAAAGGGTATAACAAACTGTAGGAAAAAGTATTGAATGCAGAAGTGAGAATTGGTTATGTGCAAATGGCAAGAAGGATAAAGAACAATGGAGGGCAAAAGATGGAAAGAGAATGACGAATCCAAAGTGTCAAGGGCGCGAGGCGAAACCGAGATGGTTGCCTGTTTCGCCTGTCAGCGAAACAGCCCACGCAGGATCATGATGCTAGCACCTTTCGGGGCCTTAGCGGACTTCTTAGGCACCCGCATCGCCTTACAGCCCTCTAACTGTTATATGCATCTGTAACGCTTCCCGCATCATGCTGGGGCGCATTCGGAAATCTACGGTTTCTATTCGTCCGCTTGCCTAAATAGGACCCCGTTTTGGCTTAGTGGAAGGGTCCTATGCAGTCATCAACAATAAAGCAACGTGGTGCTTGCTGGCACAGCCCCATCGTGCCTCCCTTATTGGACTTTATGTTTTTAAGTATTAGCGCTTCACATGAAGTACATAAGCGGGGCTACTTCAACAACTGGAGTTACATTGTAAACATTGATGTGAGGTCATAATCATCATACCTAACCAGTGTTTGGCAACATAGCAACAGCTTCAATTCTCTTTACATCGCCACAAAATTATCGCCATTAGACTATCATTGTGATAAATCATCTCCTGCATGCAAAAAGAGTCATTGATTGGGATTCGATCAGAGCTGGCAGAGCCGCCACCATGGCAAACATGCCTGCACCATCAATACCGAATCTTCTCACGCTCCGGGGTTCGCGAGGTGGTTCCGGGGCTCGGGGCCGAATTCGTGGCCGGGGCGGCGCCCAGTCTTCAGCTACTACGGCACCAACACCCAGCCACGACACCATTATCCAGGGCACAGACACCGATGCCGCCGTGTCACGCATGAGCGCCGTCGACCTAGGCTACCTAGAAGATCCGTATGCTCGCTTCTTCATCCAAGCACCCGCAGTCGGCGCCGCGGTGAGGAGATTGCCCATCATCAACCGAGGTAAGACTGCTTGAACAAGCCTCTACGCTACAAGAAGAGTAGTGCTGAGGCCAAGTGAAGGGACGTATACGCGGACTACTGCCCTTGATAGGTTAATTGGGGCCTTTTTGTCGGCTACTGAAGGACAGGAGCGGCAGATTGTCTCACTTGGTGCAGGAACAGATACGCGCATCTTCCGGCTGTTTCGGAGAGGAACCCAAAGCAAACTCATTTATCATGAAGTGGATTTCCCCACCGTTACCGACAGGAAATACCATATCGTTAGGTCTACGGCCGCATTGGGCACAGTGCTCACAAAGCCAGAAGCTATAGACGAAACCCATACGTGGCGCGACGAATCTCTCCCAGGTGGGAGTCAATACTGGTGCCATGGATTAGATCTACGGGATCTGTCGAAAGCAGACGCGCCACCATTATCAGGACTTCAGGCAGACGTGCCAACACTATTAATTTCAGAGTGCTGTTTATGCTATCTTGAAGTCGCAGACGCATCTAAGGTGATGAAGTTCTTCACAGACCGGATACCTCATCTCTCAGTCATCTTATATGAACCAATACATCCTCACGATCCCTTCGGAAAACAGATGGTGTCCAACCTTGCGGCGCGACACATACGGATGCCGACGTTAGAGGATTACGCAGATTTAAGCAAGCAGGAAGCCCGCTTGCGAGATGCAGGCTTTGATACTGCACATAGCCTATCGATAGAAAGGATATGGGAGGACTGGGTTTCGCCAGAGGAGAAAGAGAGAGTCGACGGCCTGGAAGGTCTCGACGAAGTCGAGGAGTGGAATCTCTTGGCGGGTCATTACTCTGTGTCTTGGGGCTGGAGAGAGATCAACTTGGACGGGTGGCGAGTAGGTCCAGGCTAAGTTTTATTATGACACGTGCTGCTCGTGGTCGATGCTCCCAATAGCGCTATTAGACCTATGCTTGATTGCTGGGATAAGACGATCATAATAGATTAAGCTATCCCATGATTAGGGTTAGGCGTTATGACATCCTATAGCAAAGAATATGTCGTACATGAACCTATATAGCCGACAAAGCTATCTCTGGAATCCTTCGTCCAACAACGAGCATCCAAGGCAGACCCAATGTCCCTGTCAAGGTGGAAATACGTCTGATAACGTCTTTCGGATTAGCTGATGTGTAGCACCTTCTATACACAGTGCGCCCAGCGCATGACAATCTTCACATATGTCGAAGTCTCCATCGATGCATATATCACAATGATAATACGCTTGCTCTTTAGCGATACGTAGTGTACATACATCGCACCCCAACCGACCTAACGTCTCAAGTAAACGTATTGGCGCGGTGCTATTGGGTATTTCGAGGAGTACCCCACGTCTGGCTGCTGTTTCAGTGATGTTCTGGAAGATGCTAGGAGTGTTAGCCCAGAAGGAAACCGGTCGTCCGAAGCTATCACTAGAATTCAAAAGAGTTTCCGGTCGTGACAAAAGGCGTGCCACTAGATCAACGTGTCCATGTCGCACCGCAAGTGACAGTATTGTCGAGCCGTAAATATCTCGAGTGTTCACAGAATCGCTGCTTTCTGAAGATATGATGTCGAACAGCGCTACGTTTCCGGTGAATGCTGCGAAGAAAAGAGGACTCCGGCCCATAAGATCCTTTGAGTTGGGACTTGCACCACGTCGGAGCAAGTATTTCACGATATTGAGATCCTGGCGTTGCACGACGTATGACAATAGTGAGCGGCCGGAAAGGTCAATGTTCTCGACGGAGCAACCGCGCTCAATAAACAATTTAACCACATCAATACGACCGAAATCTACCGCCTTGTTCAGAGCTGTTTGTCCAAGCCACGTAGTTGTGTTTGAATCGGCTCCGTTATCGAGAAGTAGTCTGACTATGTCTACGTGACCGTTGGCGGCTGCTGAAGCTAATGGCGCCCATCGGCCTGAGCCGGCCACACCTACGTCGGCCCCGTTCTCAAGGAGTAGCTCAACTGTATCGAAGTGGCCGTGGCGGGAAGCCAGATTTAATGCCGTCAGTCCGTCTGATATTTGCTCGTCTACGCAAGCCCCATAATTGAGAATTAGTCGAACCACCTCCTTATAACCGTAGTGAGAAGCTAGAACCAACGGTGTCCATCCATCTTTTATTGCTGTGCATACACCCGCGCCGTTTTCGAGTAATAATCTAGCCATCTCTACGCAGCCATCAGAACAGGCTAACGCCAATGGCGTCCATCCATGGTCGTCTACTTCGTTTGGATTGGCCCCATTCTCGAGAAGTAGCTTCGCTATTTGGATATGACCACGACCTGCTGAAAGAAGCAAAGGGCTGGAACTAGCATCAGATAGTGCTTTTGCACTAGCTCCTTTTCTGAGAAGCAACCGTACTGCCTCATTATGACCACGATAGGATGCAATGTGCATAGATGTCCATCCGTACTCCATTCGTAGCCCCGGATCTACTCCTGCCTTGAGAAGTAGTTTCATAATGTCAACATTCCCAGAGAATGAAGCAAAATGCAGGGGAGTTAGCTTTGAATGTTGTTCATTTTTCGAATTGGTGGTTTCCTGCGAGGGCTCTGTAGTTCCAGATGTATACCCCAACGAATGCTTGGTGAGCCATGGCCGACTTGAAAAGTAGCCATGGTCTAGCTCAAGCCCCACCTCATTTATGAGGTAGTGAACTGTTTCCGTGAGTTCGAATAGCGAAGCATAGAGCAGCGGATCTCCGACTTCTTTTGCTCTATCACCCTTTGATACCCAGTTGTTATCAATTTCATATTTCTTCCTCCATGACTCCCAATTTGGATTCGGAGGCCGGAAAAATGAATTAATCAGCCGCAAAATCTCTTCTGAATTGCTCACGTTACGTTTAACGTGTTGCTGCCACAATCCCGCCGCATACTCTCTAAAGGCGTGTATCATAATGTTGCCATTCACTACAGACGATGATCCTTTCCATGTCTGGTCGCAGTTGAGGTAACGTAGACATTGTTTCGCAAGGATGTTATTCTGGAATGCTTCATTTGAAGACCTGAATTGCTCGTTGGCGACTACCTCTGATGTTTCGATTGGTGTATGAGTGAGAATATATTGCTTGGCAGAGAAGTGGGTTAAGTGAACAGTAGAGCCGTCTAACGCAGAATCTGGTTCCTCTCGAATCTCGATAAGAGAGCCGCATAGCTCTAGTATTTCAGTCGTGACATAGATTCCATCAACGCTGTCAGGTAGTTCTTCGTAGTCAATTCTGTCGTTCTCTCCATCTGATATGAGTAAACACTCGGTGATTTCCAAAACAGTGAGTGGGCGCAGAGCAAATGCAGCCCACCTCAAAATTGAGAATGCCCGGCGTCTGCTATTATTTTCCAGATGCTGAATTCTTTCCCAATCACGATCATATATGTGATCAAGCTGATTGGGGGCTTTATTGATAGCCTGCTGTAGCTGTTTCAAGTTTTTGCCCCCCTTTAGGTCATCTTCTAGTAGCCTAATTGCGAGAAACATGGACTCGCATCTGTCAACCAGTATTTTAGCGAGCGCTTTTTGATGTGCATCACTTTTGTTGCTCAACTTTCGGCTGATAATGCTTCGTGAAAAAGCATATGCATCGGCTTCAACGTCCGTTGGAGATATCTGCAGCTCAGCTACGTCGTCAACATGCAGGCTTAAGCCTTCACGAATCCTCCAATCATCGCGGCTTACGATCAGAAGCCGTGATATTGATTTGGATATGGTATCTGTAACAAACTTGAGAAAGCCGAGAAGAGATCTTTCGTGTTTCGGATTAATATGGCTGATCTCGTCTGCAGTACACTCGTCGAGGCCATCAACGACAAAAATGCATGGAGATAGAATCTGGACAAGTGAGTTGAAAAGCTCTTTGATCTCAGTCTCTGATGCTGTATATGCATCAGTAGCTTCCCATTTATCCCGAGTCATATCCATTGCTTGTTGGGTTTGAGTTAAGAGCTGCGCGATCCAGGATCTCATAACAATAAACGGGTTTGCTCTGCTTTTCACCTCCGAGGACAAGAAGAAGTAGCCGACATAAATTTGAGAATTGGCCAACATGTGATTTACGAGCCTTGCACATAAAATCGTTTTTCCGTACCCAGGATTTCCGTTAATCCATAAGATCTTCTTGTTTCCAGGTGCGAATGATTGCCATTGATGAAACTCAGATCGGCCAAAAACCCAGTCGCATGTACCTGTCAATCTTCTGAGATTAAAGTCGTCGTATGTCCGTTTCATGTCTGGCGCATCAAGCCAAGCATGTACCTCCCGTTGGCTTTCATCTTAATTAATCAGTACTTTGTATAATACAGAGGAGAATCTGGGCTCCTACCGTGGATCTGCCTTTCCCAATGCAGTAGAATCTTATGTGCATTGTGACGCCAATTGCTGGTGCTCTCTGCCACGAATCTACGGTCAGTGGAAGAAACGGAGGTGGCTTTTATAGACAAACACACTAATGGGGGTAGTTGATTTGCCCTGTCCTTCTTCGGCAGCTATCTGGCCTTCGAAATTAATCGAATCGAGAGGAACTAGGTCATATAGCTTTTGAACTAGAACCTCGAATGATCTGACGATGTTCAAAGCCCGCGCCTTGCCTCTGAAAGTCCAGCTGAGCTTGTCGCGTCTCGAGGATATGCTTTGCAATTGATTGATGTGTTTTTGGCCATTGGGAACACCGGTGTGGAAATTGGTAAAATCAAAGAAATTACGTAAATATGGCGCGGACCTTTTTGAATTATCGTCAATATTTCTTATACTGTGTAGAATGATGTCGACTGCCGACCGCACTGAAATATCATTGAGGGCTGGATGGCCATCTAGGCTGGTTTGGCCTATACCTACGCGTTGACCCCATTGTTTGAACCGCACTTGATCAGCAATAAATCGTGCCCTTAGGGAGCCAGATTCCAATCCAAAGTCCTTATAAGAATCCCATCGCTCCAACATGTCGAGGCAAGTACCAAAGAGACTTACAAGCCCTATCACCCCTACGCCCAAGCCAGCGGCTTCCATACTATGCTAGTAAATAATGAACCGTGTGTGATACAGCGCGGTATACGATAATCAACTTGAAGGTCGAGATGAGAAATCACGAAAATTAAGGGCCAGGGGGCCAAGAGAAGAATATCAAGCGAAGGAGGTGGCAGTGCTCGCATCCGCCCCAATGGCCAACAGGAAGTGTGACCAAGTGGCTATTAATTTGCTACCGTCGTGTTTCGCTTAGAATTGATGTAATGATATAATATCACCTTCCACCTCTTGCCTCTTCATGATCCAGACAGTCCCTCCAAGTAGTCCAAGTCACTTTAACTTACTTGTTGGGGTACTTAACGAGTTGAAGAACGCGATACAAAGTTAACGCGTTTAATGCATGCGTCTTTCCTACATAAATAATGATGTACATAAAAGTTTCGGAGCACGAATGTTACATTAGTAGGCAAATGAGCGTATGGACCAACCACCTTGCATTATTCACAAGCACAAGAATCCACCCGATTTCCGTCCAGCCACGTATGGAAATGATTTAACTAGTGCTTCTCCGCCGTGCCTTCAGATACGTCATATACGAAGATAGACCGAGGATAGACATGTTCATCTATGAGAGATGAGGAATTAGCCAGACTTCTCAGCGTTCATGAAAAACTACATCGTTAACTCGAATTATAAGTCTATCAGATATTATTATGGATCAGCCAATAGACCCGTTCAAACGCAATAAACCTGTTTTTGTATCGTTAGGTATGCTCATACTCGATGAGCTACGCTTTTCAAACGGCAACAAAGTTGTTGACGTGCCAGGAGGGTCTGGTTTATATGGTATGAGCGTGTCTTTATTTCCCTTCTCTGTTCTGTCACTACTGAAGCTGACGGCCAAGACAAGCCACTCTTGGTGCCCGATTGTTCAAATCCGGTTCCATGGCCAATGATGTGGGATGCATTGTTATTGCTGGAAACGACTTACCCGAGTCAGCTGTCCACTTACTGGAGTCCTGGGAAATGGCACTGCTTCTTGTCCGCGACGCTGACAAGCCATGTACCCGGGGCTTGTTGCAATATGAGGATGATACTTTCGGCCGTGCGTAACTCTGAGAGTAACGAACACAGCTTTTGGGTTAATGATGGGACAGGAAATACATTCATGTATGTCACACCGCCACTACGACCTTCGGCTGCCCACCTAGGTACATCTAGCCTGTTGTTCGCATCGTCATTCCATTTCTTAGCACTCCCAGACGATTTAGAAAACCAGGTATCCCTTCTACTTCGTATGCGAGAAGAGCAAGGTATCACAGAGCGTCCCCTAATTTTGTGGGAACCGGCTCCATTAGGCTGCGACTCAACCAATCTCGCAAGCCATCTCAAGGCTTGTCGGCTCGTCGATGTATTCTCCCCCAATCACTCGGAGCTACATTATCTTATTAAAGGAAGGACCAAATCTGAGATCGAATTCTCTCCAAGCGCTGTCGAGGCCCAGGCCAGAATGTTTGTTAACGCAGGAATTGGCCCTGGCGGAGACGGCCTGGCCGTGATACGCTCAGGAGAGCACGGCGTATTAACTATGTCAAGCAGCATCGAAGCTGAATGGTTCCCAGCGTATTATGAAGAAGGCGCTACGGAAATAGTCGATGCTACAGGCGCAGGCAACACCTTTGTTGGAGCATTTGCCGTCGCATTTCAGGAAACGAAAGATCGGAAGGAAGCTAGTTTACGGGCTGCTGTAGCAGCAAGTTTTGCATTGGAACAGTTTGGCCCTCCTACACTCATGGTCTCATCTGGCTCGTTGGGTGAGCTTTGGAATGGCACGGATGTTTTCTCACGCTTGCGGGACTTGAAGACACGCATCTACGGAGCGTGATATATAACCTCGAAGCTAGGGTTAATAGTGAGTCAAGACATGTCAATTTGTGTGCACAGAGACGGACATGTTAGCCTTATGTAAAGTACCGTGATTAGCAAGGAAAGTCATACGTACCTAGTTACCTACTTCCGTAAGCATTCATATAACCTTGTAGTTGATGATGAAAACAAAAACTTTAGCTCTACCAATTCATTCGGTAAAGCAGTATTTCAACAGTTGAATCGTCTAGCTTATCAAGGCAGGGCTTTTAGTTAGTTTGATACTTGCTTCTGTTGTGTGATGCGTTGATTACTTGGTGGCGTCCTTAGTTATCCATCGAGAACAAGGAAGGTTGATAGACACTTGAGATGTGCTGACGAATGCTCCAGAGGCTAATCCAATTAAGAGGTCTTCTATGGAATTATTCAAGTAGTGGGGTAGCTTATGGGTCAACATGACAGATCAGTTGGATCTCGGGCAATTCTCGATTTCTTAATGTGTTTCCTTGCCGCCATTTCACAACTTACTGGTCTAGCGCAGCCGAAGTTTATCGCAGCAATCTCAATAATTCATTGAGCAACCCAGTTCTTATAGTCGCACCTACGTACGATCCCGCAACACCTTTACGAAATGGAACACGACTACTTAAGGAGATGGGTCAAAACGCAAGATTGGTCATTCATCACGGATACGGCCATACGTCGATTTTCCACCCTTCAAATTGCACGGATTCAACAGGAAAGGCTTACATACTGAACGGCATGATTCTGGTAGATCAGGAAACAAGTTGCTTTGCAGATGGGAAGCCCTATCGGATGTAATAGATTTATCAAGGTTGTGGACAACGAGATACTTGATGCACTACGAAGCAATTGTATGGAGATGTGAATTCTCATCGACGAATACGCGTAATCCTGCCTAAACGGCCTATATATGAAGACATAAGACGCTTGTGTGAGAACAGGCGCGGAATTATCGCACGTAAATCTTACGTCAGGATAGCACGGATGACCGAAAATATCCCCTTTATGATGACTCTTAATGTTGCCTTAGCCTGCAATAAGGGTCTGTCAGTTGTTTCGCTGGCATCAGATTGCGTAATCTCTAACCTCTATAGTGATGACTTGGGCATGCGCCCTTCTTTTGGCCATCAGCAGGAGCAGCTTTCCCAGAGATAACATCGTCTCTGGAGATCCAACTTCCGTGCTCACGGCAATAGTAGCCTCGACCACAAGGACATCTGAGCGCACGCCACTGGTCATATTCCAGGAGCCAAGAATCATGATCATCCTTGATAGTGGGATCAGGCTCCGGACGGGGTAGGAATTCGAGACCGGGGGGCTTGGGAGGTTCCTTGCATTCGGCATTTGAACATTCAAAAGTCATCGCGGCGATATAGGTGTATCTCGAGGAAGCTATCTTCTAGCAGATAAAGACGACTGTATGATTCGGATGTTAAACAATGTACACACCAAGTGATTAATTTCGGTGTGCATGTGCCAATTGTAGACGCTAGAAGATGGGTGAATATCTTACTTGATGTGATGATGTGACAAGGGCCAATATTCTGGAGCTTGGAATGGCTTCAACTCATGTAATAATTCTCTAGGGCACTAATGATTCCTATATCTGAAAGAAGAAGATTCTCTAGAATTACAAGGAGTATTATATAGACCTTCTGAGTATGCTTTAGGCCTTCAAGTTGGTTACTCACGACCAACATGCATATATGGATATGTCTGTTGGTTGTAAATAGCCAATAGCCTTTTAGCACAGGTTGGATCTGAGTCCCTCATGATCAAACCCGTGTGATAGATGAGCACTATATAGCCTCTTTGCAACCACACAGCCATCTTAAGTTGCACACCACCTACCGATATAGGAGAAGTTCATTTCTCCATCGTCCTCACCCTGTCACATAAAGTAATATTGTTCCCACCTATAACGTCGTAAAGCGACTTGCGCATATTTATTGTAAGCGGGGTCTGTTGATGTCACGGAACGCTACGGAATACCCTCCGAGAGTCAGGGGTATAGAGGCACGGGCCTTCAGCCCGCGCCTATACATACTGGCTACGAAACCTCTGCTGTATAGATAGAACTTCTCCTTCTCTGTGCAATAACAATAAGTTAATACTGGAACCACCAGCGGTGTAGAACGTGACAGTTGAACTAAAGTAACACAACAATCATCCAGCTTCTAATGCTCGATAGAGCACTCTAGATCGGGCCACTGCAGTCTAATGCTCCTACACTGCCTGATCCATTATGGATGGGCGAGCTCGGTAACAATCTGCAGCCAATTCATCTCACTTTGATTCACCATGCAAGTAAGCTACAAGAATTCTCCCAAAGAAAATTGGAAGACTGGCATCGGACGTGTGCACAGATGATTGGAAGCTAACACAAGGCGAATTGGAAAACGCACTTCCGTAATTCTGACTCAATCCTCGCTTCGTAATGGCTACTAACGGGGCAAGAGCTAAATTATCTCCAAATAGCTAAGCCTATAGAAAGTTGGGTGACATGTAGCAGTTGAGTATAATTCTAATACTTCACAGCGAAATGCGTCCACCCCTTTGGCGCCTGGAGCCGCACTGCCTGACTCCTTATTGTAGGGAGTTTACAACAAAACAGAGTATCCGCCTGTCTCGGCGCCCCAAACAAATAAAAAACACGTATTGAAAACCCAGAAATGGACTTCCCATGGCATTCAGTCAAACAACCTCGTTTTTCTCTAAGTGCATGGAACAATGGCCAACATATACTCTCTTCAAAGCAGCAATGCTGCATGTTGGCGTGAAGCTGTCCAGGTGAGTTCAATAGATTCGTCTCGTCCAAAAAACATACAAGACACTGATAGTATCTCGCAACGCTAGTTGTACAGCTCGAAGCTAAGGAACGGTTCTTCTAACAGGAAGTATATTAATCTCAGTGCTAATAGGAATAGCGAGCACTGGTCAAAGGATTACCTATAGGTTCTTATCAAAAGCTCAGTAAAAAGCGGGGCTCGGTAAAAGGCAGGGCTCAGTGGCTACTGCGCTTGTTTAAATATACCACAACGTGCGTATATTCCAGTGTTATCGATGCATTTATTCAATATGACCCTACCATTGTGGCCTTGGTGTGGGGATCTATACTTCTACAGGTATTGTTAAGTAATACCACATAAAAGGACTCAAACTAATCTTTTAGATGGGAGATGAGGAAGAGCAGGCTTCTAGAATGGCTGCCGAAGGAATAATAAAGATCGTTAGCCATGTAAGCCGTTGGGAACAAGTATCAACCATCTCTGATCTCCTCAACTCTACTCGTCTTCAAAAAATACTAGTGGTCCTGTATGTAAAAGTCCTCGACTTTCTAGTGTCGTCTACACAGTGGCTAAGGCGCGGTACCTTAGGTAAATAGCTCTAACTATCGTGGCTATTCATAGGTTGTGAGCCTTGGTTAACCATATTTGGCCATAAGGTAACCCCCTGCCTCACGAGCCACCCACTCACGAGCTACTAATTTAACTAATTACCTTTAATTAATTAAAGCTGTAAATATTAACTATTTTAATTATAATTATTAATTATATGTATTTTTTATTAAAATATAATTTTTTTTTTTTAATTTTTTTTTTTAAATAAATTAATATAATAATATTTAGCTTGTTAAATATTTAATAATTAATAAATTTATTTTTATAATTAATTTTATTATATAACCTTTTATAAGCCCTTTATATATTATTTATTTATATAAATTTTTATTTAAGCGTAATTTTTATATTTTAATAATATATTTTTATTTTTTTATAAATTTTAACTTTTAAATATTAAATTTTTATTTTAAAGCTTATAGTTTTATAAATTAAATAATTTAAAGCTTTTTTAACTTTTTATATAAATAGTTTTTATAAATATATATTTAATATTAAGTTTTAAATAAATAATTTTTAATTATTATTTTATATTTTTTAATTAATAAAAAACGTTTTAATATATATTTTAGCTTATTTAATAATAAAATTTAATATTAAAAGCTTTTTTTTAATATTAAATACTTTTAATTAACTTTAAGCTATATTTTTATTTTTTAAAATTATATATTTTAAAAATAATAATTTTATATAATTTTATAAATATATATTAATAGTTTTTTATATGTTTTTAATTATATAAAATAAAATAAAAAACTAAATTATATAATATATTTTTAATATATTTTTTTTATTAAGCTTAATTTTAAAAAACATGTTAAATAATTTATAAAGTTTTTTTTTTAGTTTTTTTTTTAATAATATAAAAACTTTAATATTTAATAATTATAATATATAATTATAATAAAGTTTATAAAATATAAACTATATTTTATTTAATATATAATATTAAAAAAACTTATTATTTATATATAAATTATAATTATTATATATTAAAATAATTTAAATATTATTATAAAAAATTTAAATATAAAAAATAAAAATATTATTAAATTATTTTAAAATTATTAAATTATTTATTTATTTTTTAAATAATATTTTAAACTATTAATTTTTTTAAAAGTTAAAGTTTTTAAAAAAATATTATTAATTTTAAATATTATTATAACCTTAAAGGTTTATAAATAATTAATATATAAAGTTAATATTTATAATTAAATTAAGTAATTATTATATTATATATAAAAGCAGTAAATAATATTTATATTTATTGCTTTAATTATAAAAAATACTTAATAGCTTATAAATTTTATATATATTTATTTATATTTATAAGTATTTTAAATTTTTATTTTTTTCTTTTTAAATAAATTATTTTTTTAATAATAAAAAT
>JBAWJW010000068.1:0-67617 GCA_037356055.1 Xylaria sp. Z34 | reverse complement strand
TTGATAATGCTAGCAAGACTAGCTTGGTCCAGGAAATTCGGGGTGGTAAGCAAATCAATTAACTCGCTCAAGTCAGCCGGCAAGAGACCATGGTCGTAGGCTAACGATGTCAACTGTTCGACTGATGATTTGACACTTGCCCCTCGCTGCTTTGCTGGTAGTTTTGAGGCTTCTCAATTTAGCCATGATCGAGAACTTGAGAGTGTGATAAGCATACCTCGGAGGACATCAGATAATGGTTCCTGCATTTCTGACGAATTGTCGGCGGGAGGCAACCTAGCTTGGGTTCTACCAAGGGCATGCCCTTGCGCCTCTCCTGGTGGCTCGTCATCTGTGCTTGAAAACGCCAACATAATGGCTTCGAAGCCAACTATGCAGATTTATTTACCTACCTAGGTAGATCCTAGGATTTTATGGGATAGAGGTCTGTCAGGCCAATTCCAATTAAAGCTGCGAGGTCAACGATCAAGGATTGCCTGGAACTGACGCAGGGGAGAAATTAAGATTAATGTGTCAACGTTGGCGGATGACTGACTGACGCGTAGGCTCTGTGGGAAATTTCTGCCGAGGCTGAGGGAAGACTTCCGATCGAGGTTGTGAAGAGCGCTCCGCTTGCTGAAGCGTTTTGAGTCCGAAGGGTATTCGATGACGTCATGTGATTGATCCAAGGTAGGCGAGGGGCCTGCGCGGGGTAAAGGGTGAGTGATTCCGCGTACTGTAGGTCGATTTGGCAGAGGTCCCTAGGTAGCTTTTTGGGGCATACTCAAGTGTTGCTTAAGTTCTTTTTAGGTCATACTGTCCAAAATTCCAGCAGTCTGTTACAAGCAGTATTGCAATAAAAGGGTGGTTACGTTCCAGCACCAAGCTTAACGGTCGCTCCACCCGCAACCGCGACTGCGTTTTTAAGTTACGAAGTTCGAACGATCCTTCTTTTGTTATTCTAACATTGCTACAACATTGTATCCAGCCGTAACGTAACTTCTAGTCCAGCAGCGTATATTTTAAAAAGGTTAGAACTGAAGTGTTTTGGTCAGGTAATGTTGGAACAGCTACCTTGAACCAGGTCTGCAACCACTACATCATGCTGGAACAGATCTATCGCGGATCGGTCGCACAGCGTTGGTATCCGCTATAAGTACCCTACCCCTAGGTAGGTACCTAGGTAAGCAGCACTCGGGAATCACCAAGTTCTTCATTCTTTCATTCTACCCTCTCTATCTAAGGCATTGCTGAACGGGTCAATTAGTAAAGTGGACCTCTAAAAACCAACCCTGACATCACGGAGTATCCACTTCGCTCTATTTACAACACAACCCTTGATCTAATCTGATCTAATGTATTACATGCCCTGCTACCGTCTCATCTCATATCGTCTATTCAAATATTTTCAATAAAATCTCCTCGTATGCCGTCTATCATACCCCGCACCGTGTCTGATTTGAGCCGTACAGACCCGCGGTTGGAGGCTGCTATACGGGAACAACGCCTGGTATGTTTCATTTCCTAGTTGTATTATAGTAGTAATTCGTAATTAACTACGTATAGCAGCCTAAGACTAAGTTCATGGTAGAGTCCGAGTCCGAGCCAGAGCCAGAGTCCGAGTTCACAGTGAGCGTAGCAGTATAAAGCCTGACAAAGGACCTAGCCTACTCCCAACCCGACGACCAACCCCTCATACCTCCTAGGAGATGTAAGTAATTTCTCGAGTTGAGCTGATCGCCTCTGTTAAGCACGACATCTGATTGAGCACAATACCCTGAAATGATCCAATGCACCAACCTCTCGTGTTATTCATATAGCACAGATAATATGTCATATACTTACAATATCATTTCGATGTAGAACGAAAGGGCAAAAAGAAGACGCTGCTCGGAGAAGCAGGATAGCCCTATGGAGGAAGGGGTTGGCGGAACAAACGCGAAAATGTCTTGGGAAGCCCGAGCACTTCCTCAAGGGGGAAGTCAAAGATGTTTGGATTTAGCCGGTGCTAGAAAAGGTCCTTGGGGCTGGCCTGGCTCCCAATTCACAAGCCTGGGTGGAGGGTCACTACCGGCTCATGACATATAGCAGACGGTTTCAACACGAGGTGTTGCGAGATAACCTAGTAAGCATGATACTATGCATTATATAATATTGACATGATGATATATATGTATAGAGCTAGGGCATGGCTAACTAATATGTAGGCCTGGCTGGAGAAGCATATCGATTCCGACGAGTCCTTAGTTGACCTAAAGGACCTCAGCATCGTGCTCCTGGACTCGGCGCTCCTCGCTAAAATCCGCCGCTGGTGGTCTTGGGACAGGTTTTACTTGTCATATAACTATTTGAGAAATTATATGGATGGGGAAGCCTCTAATGAACACGCTAAATACTACTGTCGGTGTATGTTAACCCTAGATTCTATTTACAGTTTCATCTAGTGTAGCCTACCTAAACTTTACCTTTTTTCTCTATACAAATTAGCTAATGATCAATGCAGAGCTGTAGGAACAACTGACCCTGGAGTCGTTGCGCTATGCGCATCAGTTTACGAGACAACAAAGCGATGCCGGGGCCGCAAAAGATCCGCATCGCTCGTTATGTTGCCATGCCTATGCATGACACCCTCAAGTCGATCAAGTAAACAGTCGGGAGCTATAACAGAACTTACAAGAGCATTTTGGACAGGACTAACAATTGTATATGTAAGCAGGCGCAAGCATTTTGTGGAGAAAATTCCTAGCCCGAAGAGTCGCGTAGTCAAGAAGGCCAAGATCAATGCTGTGTCAACGTTGTCGCATGTTCAGTTGGCGCCACCACCTCTATTTGAGGATGACGACGGGGACAACGACGATAACAAATGAGCCTATCGATCAAGAGCGGTACATTCCAGACGGCAAGTTGATCTTAGAGTATCACGATGACTCAGGAGGCCTCGCCGGGGATGTCCCTGGCGTCTCATCTTTGCGCAGTAACGCGGGGCTATTCGCATCCTTGAGAGTGAAGAAGCACTCGGGGTTGTCTCTTGGAGGATCTGTCTATCGCTTTTCTAATGCTATACGTCTTGATTCATGATGTTGCAGTGTCTCGCCGTCTAGTGTTTAGGATGATCCTTTGGACTACTCGATGGTAGGGGCTTATGACGGCCTTCAGCTACTTCGACATACCAGATTTTATCTTTAGCTTCGCCATAACCGAAAACGGGTAGTTCGTCTTCATTGAAGTATTTGCTCTACTCCCGGACCGTGCCTTGCCTCTGAGATATTTGCCTCCCTTGTCGCAGAAGACCTTGTAGTGCCTTGTCGGTTGTTTTTGTTCCTTTTCTTGGACCGCGTGCACATAGCCCGCCTATGTCTGCCACCATCTAATTCTCTTGTAGCTTAGTTCACTGCATTTTAGTAGACCTTCCTGCTTCTACAGTAGAACTGCAACAAGGCCCTGTAATTGCTTGTACATAACTCGAGACGGATAACAGGTTAACAACGTCATAAATAGTAACTATAGTAGAGCTACTATATTGAGAATCATCGACCTCGAGTTTAAAAATACAGGTTGCATCAAGTACGAACAATATTGCAAACTTAGTCCATTCTCATTAATACTACATTGATATACCCTTAATCTAAACGAAACCTCGAGGGCTATAGGAGATCGGTATTACTGTTGTTTACCTACGTATGTAATTAAAAGCGATTGGCTATGACCACTTGTACGTAGAGTGGCTGAAATAGCTAGAGAGGGGTGATAAGCATAGGCGGGCTACCAGATTGAGAACAGACCACTATACGTCGTTCATGCTGCCTACATAGAGATAACAGTCGCAGAAAACGCACAAACAACGTCGAATAACTTGGGAGCACAACGAAGTCACGCCCTGGGAATCGAGTGACCTGATAAAGGTATAGGAAGCCGATCGTTACCCAAAAGCATAAGCTCTGGAACTGGCCTCGCTCAGCACGATACAGCAGAGGCCACTGTCGTTTACCTGAACTCAGCACAAACTACGAAACACTCTTTCATGGTAAAGACGGAGATATCACATGACGCAATATTCATCGAAGTTCCTGCATTACCTGATTCAGGATATACAGCTACAGAATTTCTAGACACTCAGAGAGCACGTAATATGAAATGTGAGATCGAGTTACTCGAAGTACCGAAGGAATTACGGCCGCAAACGGGAAACGTGTTGGTAATATCGCCAAGTTAGTAGATGTCACGATGACTATTAGAAGCCACACAAAACGCGTCATGATGCTATTAACTCTACTGAGCAAATACACTCCCCTAAGAATCGGCGGCGCCCCAGAGGCACAAACCCTACATAGACTAGGCTAGTAATACCCTTGTCTTTGCGTCAGAGATGCGTACAAACGAGAGTGCGCGACGCGACCCTATGCGGCAAGCTAGAAGGCTGGTGCTAAGAGACGCGTGACCTCCCCCAAAGATCACACAGTGTCGATCCGTAATATCACTAGTGAAGAAGGTAACATCTGCCTATCATCACATTCTGTAGGTAGAAATGAGACGCCGTAGCCCGCCTTACGATGCGAGGCCTCGCATATCTCGATTTCCTCGAGCTGATGGAGCCTGATAGGGCAGTGTACCTAAAAACTAGGAGATCCACTATAAAGTAGTGATGGTGAGTGTCTTAGCTTTGTTTCCTTACCTGATATCTTAGACACAAAGATATATGTAATCTGAATACGGGAGGCGATAAGGACATGGACAAGCAGAAGCTGGACTCTAAGTACAATGAGTTCATCGATGATACGTATGACAAGTATTTCTTGAGCAGGATAGCTCAGAAGGACATCGACATGTTTCATGAAGGATAAGACACCAGCCACCAAGAAAGACATTAATGTCAGAGATATTGGTTGCATCTAGAATGAGGGCAAGTCACCGGTAGGTCGCAGCTAGGTCGTAGGTAGGGGTAAGGGCTCAATAGTATTGATTCCTGGGTTCTTTCCTACTAGGAGGGAAGAACTCCAGCCTTTATATAGCCGAATATGTACAACATACCCGCTATTGAGACCCTGCTAGCCTCATGTGTACCTTAGCGCCTGACAATTAAGATGAAACTACCCAAGGAATACCATGATCTAATTGTGTTTCTTTCCTCGAAGTCCACAGAGCTGCCCCAATACTGCAGCCATAACCACAAAATCGAGATTCAGAAGGGAAGGGTCCTCCGAATTACAGGAACAGGTTACTCTCCTGACAAGAACTCAAAGCTTTTAAGCTTGATAAGTGCTTACATAAAATAAAGGCTTTGTTGAAGCGTCAAAATCACCAACAGTAGTCCCTTGTTGCTAGCTATTTATAAAAGCCGAAGGGAGGCATACGAGTCTTCGTAGACTAATAAAGAGGGTTGAGCAATATTACAATCCGCGAGACCTTGGATGACCTCCGTAACGTGAAGCTATTTATGAAGCTGGAAAATATCGCGGCTTTCAACAGCATTTGCGTTGCCGAGAGAGAGAAATGGAAAACAGCTTTCGTCACGCGATTCGGAATATACGAGATGCTACTAACCCGAGTCGGTCTGTGTAACGCCCTAAACACGTTCTAACGCTATATTAATGGCTCCTCATACTAATACTTGAAACCCAATAGCAGAATAGTAACAAGCACCGAACGGATGCGCCCGAATATAAATAAGGCCAGCTAGAATGGTTGAGCAAAGCGAACATCAGGCCTAAGAGGACGAAGAAGTTAGCCGACAAGTGAGTAGGCCCGTACGAGGTAAAGAGTGCTATAAGAGGGTTTGTACCCGGGGCCACGACATCCCCTGCTCAAAGTATTCTCTGTGTTCTACTATTCTCAACTTCAGCTAGCTTCTATTGAAGTTTCACCGGGACAGGATGCAACAAATAAGGTCATGGAGTCGAGATATCAGGGGCTAATCTGGTTGAGGACGATTAGGGTAACACTGAAGAGACATACTTATGCAATAGTTTTCTGGGTAGTAGGGATAATGGCGGGCTACAATATCCAATTAACTGGAAGTACTATAGACAGAGTTGGCAACCTGCGGTACCTTTGGAGGTTTCGCTCGTCTAATCCTGACGGACCGGTACTGCCTCAATGATATAGCACGAAACGAGCCACGCGCCAACGGGTGGCGTACGAGAAGTAGGGCTCTTCCTCATCCTGCGATGAAGATTATGCAACATATGGTGAGCTGTATGAGATAACGGAGGAGGAAGACCGATACGATTCGTTATCTTCATGCGAGACGAAAAGGTTTGGAGGGGGGTATACTGTCACCAGGCGGGCTCGCAGGCGTGGAACAAAGAAACCTCACGTATACAGCTGAATACTACCCATGAAGGTGCTCATAGTTCTTCGCGCAACAACAAGTATCTGCTGCTTACTCTAGGTACGGAGTCCCAACAGTCAGGGGTAGACCTATAGCTATGTCTTAGATGAAAAGGGTTTATTTCAGTGGCGATCGCATTGATCTTGAGTTTAAGCACAAGTATGACGTGAAGCCCCGGGATATGTGCGTGACAGGGCTGCCTTGAGAATGGCTTGTTTGCCTAGAAGGACGTTAATTATTCTGTTCAATGCGTATAAGGATGGCCGTCCTGAGCTAGCCACTAGGTACAAGCATTGGATTAGACGATTCTCATCTTCTTTTTCACTAGGCTCAAGGGAAAAGAGGAGGTATCTGACGTTTCTGATGAGTCCAGGGATCTGACTATAAGGACTCCCCATTTGAGGTAGGCAATAGACACTTGTTATTGCACGAAGGACTCTAAGCACCTTTGTAAGCGGTGTCTGACTGTATACGTAAGGTATCTTTGATTTATGGTCATGATGCTGTCTCTCGTGACTGAAATGATTGTGTAGGGCTTTAAGGGGATTATGAAGGTATGGCCTCCCTCTTTAGCCAGTGGGCAACTCAAGGCGTATATGTGCGAAAGCCTCGTTTTTGCTTATCGCTCGGGCCCACTCTTGCATAGCTTGTCCCATTCGATCAGAAATGCGCGGGTGGCTAAGTGGTTTGGGCCTTCGTGTGAGTTGTGCGACTCGTGTGATTCCACTCGCGATGTTGAAGCCTGGGCGAGCGAGTCTCAGGTGTTCATATGGCCTGGGCGACGATGAAATACCCATTGCGTATTAATACAATTATGACAATCCAACTTAGTCGCATCTCGCTTCAGGGCACTGGCACGACGTGAAAATTCCCTCGTAGGTTTACATGTTTTTAAGGTGGATGTTAAAAGAAGCGAATCCATATGTAAGTAGAGGGTCAAGCAGGACGTATATTAAAGATCTAAATGAAGCAAAATTGAACCTCAAGAGCTCCCGGAGATCTATTCGTACGTAGTAATAGACTTATGTTAAGGGGCCGGAGCATACTAATATCCTTAATTCAACAATAATGAGCCGAGGGAACTGTGAAATCCTATGAATGGTTGGTATGGTCAGATTAGTGATCGAATGATCAGGTAGTAATTCGTTATGATGGAAAATATGCTTATTTATTAATAATATGATTAATATTGTCACAGATATCACAAGTATATAGACAAGGAGAATATGCACACCGACAAGGGAACTAGTCACACAGACAAAGAGACTCTTGTGAGATGCGATGACGTCCACGAAGATCTTTTAAGGCTATTTGCGCGACAACGAGTGTCTCTGGCTTACTTGACTTTGCACTCGATTTTGTTAGCACTCATAGGGCTTCAAGGATCCGACGTCAGACTGCCTCAGAAGTGAATTTTCATTTGCCATATCACAGAGATATATGTATAGTATTAATGTCCGCTTGGTCAAGGATTCCCTAATTATAATCGAAATGGATCGACTCTGGTGTAGACTCAAAGCAATATGTACTTCCACCAGCCCATGACTGTGCTTGCTGAGCTAGATTGCCGCTGGCTTCAAGGCTATTGTTAGAAGGGTAGTGTTGCTGCTTGCACTGGGGGTTGATATCCCCCTATCGTGAAGACTCTACTTAGAAGGCTCATCCAATTGTCTGTCGTATACGGCATGTCTGGCTTCTTCACATGATCGAGTGCCCATCATTCCCAACTAGAAGGGATAATCCAATCGTGGTCCAAGGACTCTGATTCTGCCGGCGACTTTCTACATTAATTTCTATATAATTAGTAGATACGCGCAAAACCTTAATTTGATTTTCGCTATTCCGCTAGCGGCAAGGTGAGCGAGCTGTACATTATAATTGTCTTAAACGCGAAGAATGACTGAAACTCAAGCTAGCGAATTATGCGGCCTCTGCAAATGATCGCCACCTACCTGTTTCTCGCGCGATCTCTTTGTCAAGAGCACTAGTATAGACAATCGGACATCGTGGAGGTGGGAGGCTCATTATTTGTCACCGTCGGTGGCAAAATAATCGTGAAAGTGGTAATATTACTTGTCTGTGTCCCGTGTACCTTATCTAGCTACGTTGAAAAAGACGCATTGTGAGGCATGGCGAATTTGAGCATGACTAAGAAGCTCTTCTAAGAGCAGTGTTGTAGTGTAGGTATATTTCTAGGCTACATTGAGAACGACGAGCCTGTACCTTAACACAAGCAAGTTGAGTCAAATTGACTGTATGAGTAGAAAAACACAGCAACAAACGTCCAGTCAAAAGCCTGAACAAGGTACATTGTTATGTTTATTTTGTTGGTTGCAGCATTCTCGTGCTGCTGTACATAGGCTAGCTATCTTGTCGGTTTGTTTGTTTTGTAACGAGGCGAGCATCTAGCAACCATCGAGCCCCTTCATGTCCCAACTCATCATCTGCCATTTACTAGGATGTAAAGCGCGCAGACATGAGCTTACACTGATGTAATATCCCCCCTCCCCTCACTTCCTGGTTCATCCGTTCGTACAGATACATAGACGCCACTGGCGTCTTGGGTATATAGGAACCATGTAAGACACCACGCACAAGGCATGCTGTATATCGTGTAACTGCATCACGACGTGGTATGCTACGAGTAAAATGCGAGGTAAGGGAAATGCAAGCCATTTCTAGCTCGACCACACATCTGTAACCGAATCGATTTTAGCCGTCCGATCCACCTTTGCTTTTCCCTTGGCGGTTTTCTCCCGCCGACGCTGACTCTCTGTCCTTTCGTGATTGGACCTCGATTGCCTTTAGTATCTGTTGTCACGACCTCTGGACACTGATAGCAACGTAGGGGTAAGTCTTGAATACTTGTTGTCGCACAATGAGCTCCAACAACCACATCTACGAGCTAATTAGAGATCTATATACAAAATGCCCTCTTTGTTCTGTCACTCTAGGGAGGCGGTATTATACAGCTGTAAGTATCGCGAGGCTTCGTGAGAGTCTGACAGCTTCTGAGGTAGCTGGCAGTGTTGCGGATCAACCAAAGCAACACATGTTGTTTTTCAACCCTATCGAGTTCTCTAAGAGCGTTTTTGCCTCTGAGTTAAGTAGCTCTGTATATTTCAGGATGGCTAAGTGGATACAGTATCTAAGGCAATTTGTATGTGAATTAAACGACAGTATTTCTATCTACATATTGAAACTAGTGCCCGGCAACCCTTATTGACTGAATTCACGATTCCTTAGGTTTCTGTCGGGTGCCACAAGGGTGCCACTCGTGTTTATTATTGTATTATTTTCGCGATGGATTCCGAAATTTTTGGACTTCACCACCCTAGATTCCAGTGTTGAGTTTATGAGTGAATATCAAGGATTCGTATATTCGTTGAGCATTAAGGATCAAGTCTAAGTACAGTGGAGTGCGGTGGTACCTCAAGTTATATAGTAGAATGTGTGTGGGGCGTTGTACCCAGCCACCTGAATTACCAGCCCCCTAATTCCAACATCCAGCAATCAATTCAATCGTTATTTTTCTATTTTATCGCTTGAATGCTTCAAGTTTACGTGATCACTTCATGCCCCATTGATTTTATTGCAGATTATCAGCCTTGGATGCGTAATTTCTAGAGTTCCTCTTTGGCTGAGGTTCACGGGACTTGCATTCACCCGTGGCCGTTTCAATATACTTAGTGCTCTAGTGTTTAATGTGGTCTCTAAACAAGCTGGCAGCGACGGCTCATACCTTCGGGTGAGCGGCGAAGCCAGTTCAGTCCTCTTGAATAGCCTCCGAGAGGCGTGTCCAGGAGCGTTATCCTGCATAGAAACATGGTGTTTACCTTCACGCTGGTAAAACTAAATCCAGCCATGAACAACAAGTATAATTTGCCGGCGGTAAGTTTCAGAACTGATCGTACCCTAGTCCCTCTCCTAGAGAAAGCTAAGCTAGGGGGCCACGAGCCACCTTCCCACCAACACCACCCCCCATCTATTCAAGCCCTGAGAATTAACAAAATCAACATTGATCGCTATCTTCTGGTGCTTTCTACTATAGTACAGTCTTCTACTTCTGTCATGTCTTCTAGTAGGCTGCCAAAGGCCTGATTTGGACTGCCAGGCACTTGTACATAACTGGCTTCGTCCTTGTTACACGGAAGAACCCAAGGTAGGGGTATGCAACTACCCGCCTACCAGGGCTTGGTCGGCAATATCGTGACACCCAACCTGCAAGTCGGTGTTTGGGCTGCGGTTCGGCATTTGGGCTGTAGTTCGGGGTTTGAATAATTTAACTACCCGTGTTTGCTAAATGCTGCGAAACGGACTTGAATTATCTAGGCAAGTAAATGCGAACGATTCGTGTATATATAGACCTAGGTTCGCCGCGAAGGGCAAAAGGAAAGCAGACCTGTATGCCTCCTTGATGCCCAAGAAGATTATTGCAAATCTGAATATTATTCCAAGCCCTAAACACTAGCCCTTGTGACACGGTGATACTGTCTGCAGCCATAACAGAATTTCGAATGGTTGCAATTCCTGGAGGCTATTGTTGCAAGGCTTTTATATACGAAATGCTGATATTTTAGAAGTACCCTTCTCAAGTGGACACCATGTCGAATTCGAAAGCATGTCAGAATTGAAAGGGTAGCAGAATTTTAATGCTAGAGCCCTGAAGGGGTAACAGAGCTCAACAAAAGTTCGGTGTTTGAGTCCTGGCTGCAGCGAAGTGGGTGGCCACCCTTGTTGTTTTTTTATTGTTTTTTTTTTTTTTTTTTTGCTATATGCGTATAATGCTTTACGAATATAATTACAGCAGTGCTTCTCGCGCGTAGTAAATATCATTTACCCGTGGGGGCTCTTATTTTAATCGTGGTTTCTACGTGGGGGACATGGTGGATACTTCGCAAGAATTTAGTAACCATGTCGAGTGGAAAGCATAACCAATTTTCAACATGATTGCTGTAATCCTTACCTACAACCCCCTGAGGCGTTAAGGTATGTACTTAGGTATTAGGCGTACGGTCAACGCTGCATGCAACGTTCTGATTATCGTGAGGAGAGTACGAGTCTGTATTCGTAGAAAGCTGTCAAGGTGACTGGGGGAGAAAATCAAAGGTCTTCGAGTTTACCGTTAGTTTTCAACCCAATTAATTAATTTTCTTGCGCTCTACGTTATCACACGATTTCCCATCAATTTCACTATAGCTACCAGATTACCTCCGGGCCAGGCCGCAGGGTTGTGCATGTTACACGGATCTGTTTCAACGGTTAATAGCTTAAATGGCAGAAATTGATGGTGAAAGAAGGGCAGAGAGATGAGAGGAGTGATTACGTGCTGCACTACATAACGCGCGCTCTTGGGGTTGCACATTCGGTCGAAAGAGATACAGCCCAGCCCAGCTCCCAGATCCAGGTACTGATGCTTGTAAAGGGGCGGCTTGATATTGGGTACTTCGGAAGTCTACGAAGGCTCTTAGCCTGCTCAAAGCCCTACAAATAGCATTGGACGATCGCCTACAATCATTCATTCAACTATAGAGAACAGCTATTATCCAAAATAAATGCAGTGAAGGCCGATGCTTTGCCTCAACCTGGTAACCTATCCCATCAAGGTTTGTCGACACATCTTTTGGGGATGTGTTGCGGAGGTGAGGCTATTCAGAAGGCTGAAGGCTACCCCTGAATTCGTACGGGTATTCTTCGGGGGTTAAATCACATGATCGCACACGCCAATATAATAGATCTGGCCAAGTGGGCTGGCAGGCTCGCTTTTGCAATATAGAACAGAGTAGATTAATAGACTGCTTTTGAGCTTACCAGAGCCTTGTAGGTGCTCCGTCACAGGATGGTATCTTTAGAATCGACGGCCAAGAATTCAATAGCTTTATTTCACTGTTCAATGTCGAGGAAGGCCTAATCGATGTTTAGTACCGACGACTTTGAAGGTTAGCTAGAACACCATTCTTTAAGGGTATTTATATTACATGTAGAATGCGTGCAGTGAGATGGATCAATATGGAAGCTCTTGTCCTATTTACATTCTGCTAGCTAATTTGCTTTGCTTAGCAGTCAAACAAATAGAGCATGTTGCATCAGTACACGTAGACCAGCAAGGTATCAAAAACCTCCCAACGATACTCTAACCTCTAGCTCATCGGACACGCGCTTAAATGTACCGTCTGCCCGTATAGAATGGATGCAGTTGTTATTAGAGATTCGTTCCAGGAAGCTTCTAAATGTTCTCACCCAAGCGTAGTCCAGAGCGGGCATCTTGGCGGCTTCTAATAATAGTCTCGGCGGGCTCCGCGAGCTGTATAGAGTGAACAAGTGAGTTGTTGCCTGTTGGTCATGGCGCCGTACACGACGAAACACTTAGTCCTCAACCCGTTTCGCGAACGCAGGTTCCCTGATAGCATAATTGGCTCGCGTCTTAAACTCCGTTCCAGAGTACGCGCGGTCGTGATTAGAATGAGGGGGTCGTTCGGGTCTCTGTCCCCTAGAACCTTCGTCTGTCAAGCGGCAACACGAAGCATAGAGTGCCCCGCGCTTCGATAGGGTATTCTTAGCGAGGACAAGCGTCTGATGTATACTGGGCACCTCCTTGCGCAATATGAAGGCAACCAGGAAAGCCGTGCTGTATAAGAGAGCAGAAATAAATATCTTTTTCTTTAACACATGCCAGTCAATCGCCATATCATTATGTCGTTCGTTGTCTTTTACCATTTCCTTGGCCTTCTATACAATGAAGTCCATTTTCTGGCTGCTCCATCTAGGCTGGTTAAGACACGGCCAGAGCGTGTGGCCACATAGGTCGGCATCAGACATGGCGTTTGGATTGTCTTCGATATCCTGGGACCGAAAGCGTGACGGCTGTCCACGGAGCAGCATCGGGGCTAGAGCTGGAAAGGTGGCGCACAATCCTAGTTCGTAGAAGCGGCACTGACTTCCAAAACCTTTATCCATTTCCGAGATGACATTCTCCATCGTGGGCCGAGAACCACGTGTGCCAGGGTTCGAGGCTTACCACGAGGCCAGCTTTTTCTCTAGTCGCTCATCTAGTTGTTCCTTCGACATATTAATAAGGCTTCTAATATCCTCGAGGTATACAACAGAAAAATTAGAAAAAGTAACAACTTCTACGTTCATTTTTGACAATGGAACGATAGGAAAACCAAAGAATGTATAGTGATTGTGCCGCTGAATTATATAGTGCTTTAGGACTTTTTTGCCTAGTTCCTTGCACTCATCAAAGCGTCGTTCGTACGTAACACATTTTGCTTTGTCAACAGACTCGGAATCGCCTCTGTGATTGACGAGCCAATCGCTTTGCTTTGCCCACTGGTCGAAGTCGTGTTGTGGATTGTATATAGGAGGTTCTTTCCAATGTTGTGTTGAAATACTGCTTTACTGAATGAAACGGTAGAGCTGAAGTTTTTGTTTTCATCATGTTGTACAACTGATGAAGTAACAATGTTAAAAAAAGGCTTCAAGGCGAGTGGACTGCGCCGGATTGGGGTTCCACTTATGCTGACAAGGTAAGTAGGTGATGCCGAACGATTGATCAATTTCTCTCCGATAAATTTCCAGAATATCGTGCTTTCGGTGATCTGGTTATGGGCTTCGTCTATAACAACCTAGCTCGGTTTGACAAAGAAATGCTTGAGTACTTCCCTTTCATCGGATTCGACAAGCAAAGCAGATTCTTTTTGGATCCTAGCCAGGGCTAAAGACGCTGGCACAATCATGATGATGTGGCTGGTATCCCCGTTTCTCTTCGCATTCAGTTTAAGGAATGCCTGCCGTGGATGGTTGGGGGCTCGTCCCCAATTCCATTGATCATCGGTGATCTCATCTTCTTGGAGCTTAGAAGCGGCCACAAACTTGATTCTAGGGTATTTTTGTCGCATCGCCGACGTAATTTTTTCAGCATCGGTATGAATGGACCATATCTCTGTCTTCCGAATGCCGTCTAGTGCCGATTCCGGTGAGATGTACCTGCAAAGTTGCTGGTACCACTGCTCACGAAGTCCGGGTGGCATGAAGACTATGGCGGGGCTCCTTGGAAGGCAACGGGACGCTAGAAGTCGGGCTGTAGGAAGTCGCTCAACGCAGGACAAGCGAAGCCCCTGGCGTATGTTCCCGATGGGCACTTGGTTGTTGGCGGCTCCGGAATCGGCACTGGGCGGCACTCGAAGGACAGAGATATGATCCAATCATGCTCATGCTAAAAGAATTACGTCGGTGATGCGACAAAAGTACCCTGGAATCAAGTCTGCGGCCGCTTCCTTAATAAGTACCTAAGTAGGTATCTAAGAGAGCCAAGCTTACCTAAGCTATACCCCGCGTTGCGTACCTGTGCAGCATGTTCTTACCTGGGTGTTGGCACCAACACTTGTGGGGCATAACTTGGTACCTAGCGTCTCTGTAGCCAACCTGGATGATATACCTACATACAAGCAGCCAAAGCACTCAACTCAAATGCCTTCCAAAGGGCGCTGTATTCCGTGGCATCTACAACGTAGAAAACTAACGTAGAAAATGTGCAAATGTATAAATCCAAGTGTATAGTTAGATGCTCGTACGGCGGCCTTGAAGCTACTAGGTAGCATGCTGACTTACACCGATAACCTAATTGTAATAAAGAAATATTGCTGTTAATCTAGTTATTAGTTAAGTTACTGCATACAAGCAGCCAGATGTCCAAGCGCTAAAGTCACGCATGAGGTACCTATAGCCCTTGTCTTAAATCTAACTGTAAACGGCTGAAGTGGCTTAAGTTGACCATATAAATGGGAAATTGGTGGCATCCCCAGCCAAAAAGGGTACCAGACGCAGGCTGGCTAAAAAGTTCAGGGGTAGCCGATGCCCTGTCGATCTAATACGACATCACCAATAATGTGCTAACGCGCTTCCGGCGCGTCCTTGATTCCTTCCCTCCTCCTTGCGTGAATGCTTTTTGACTGTTTTGCTACATCACATCTTGGTTCCGCATTTGGAATGATATCAACATGCTCGATTCTGCTGGCATATCGGCAAATAATGCCGAGCAGGTACAAATCGTCAAGCTTGAGGCTTTTGACGCGTCACAGTCGTATTTCTCCCAAGTTCCTAACTTCAGGCCGAACGATGACGTTGGCTTCGAGGAAGAGTTCGGCCGTCTCGCGTCATCACAAAATATAACCCCCGGCTCAAATGCCTGGCGGCAGCAACGCACAAAGGCAATTCGTCGTAAGTCATTGCTATAGTCTTATTATGTGCCAGCTATTAGTTTGTCACAATGAATGGCGTTTTTCTCTCTCTCTTATTATTGCTCTCTAAATGGAGCTTATGCAATTTTGTGGCAATTAAGCAAGCATTTAATTTAGTTTATACAGATGAGGTGATATTCCATTACTCGCAACAAGTCAAATCTGAGGACGATGAAGTGAGCGACAACGACAAGGTGAAGAAAGAGGACGACGCTCTAGTCCGCCCCAGCAAGAAGAAGCGGCTACGGTGGAAGCTCCAGGTATACCAGAACATGTGCCGCGAAGTTGGCCTTGAACCGCTCGATACGATCGATGGATGTGTGGCGAATCTGAAAAGCAAGCTGGTGAATATTGTCGACTATATTGACGCTAAGCGACGCGGAAGCGCGGTTGTGGTGTGGGAGCCGGAGAAGTTTGGAGAGTTCAAGCGCTACACGCTCGCCGCCGACAAACGAATCGACCAAAAGGAGGCTAGAAGAGGGGATGGTTTCCTCGCAGCTCTGCTACAGAATCTCAGAGGTTCAAACGCTGCTAAGACGTATAAACGGCGATGGGATACTGCATCGATAACCAGGGACCAACACATAAATCGCGTTTCAAGAGGCATTCTCGGTCAGCGGGCTACAACAGAACCGTTCGCCGTCAAGCAAGAATCACGGTTGGGCGACACAGACAAAAGCGTCAAACAGAACTGCGAAGTGATCTCCATTCATAGGTCGGAGTCTGACTTTACATCACCCGAGCGGAACCTCAAAGAGGAGCCTGTTGCGGGCGGGGGATACGAAGTCTTTTCCATTCATGATTCAGAATCTAATGTCTCGTCACCTGGCCGGACCGTCAGAGAGGGTATTGCCGACATACGCGCTGGGAGCCCTGCTAGCAGCTTTGCGTCTTTATTGCCTGATGAGATCCCATGCTCCTCTCAGAAAAGGGTCAAGCGTAAGTTACATGCCGCGACACAGGCGGGGGATCCTTTTTCCCAAGACGAGCTCGCCCCGAGACCTGCGTTCAAGCGTTTTCGAAATGCGAGGTCTCTAGAGTTACATTAAAAGGGGAGGGTGTTGTTGAAATACTGCTTTACCGAATGAATTGGTAGAGCTGAAGTTTTTGTTTTCGTCAGGTGTGTCGGATTCTTAATCTAGTAAAATATAATACCTAGGTAACTAATGAAACGGCCTAATTCTGTGCTCTTAGTTATAATTTCAATTCTTTATCAGCATTCTTCGCGTCTTTTGAGATTCGTAGATGGTTCAAGGCGGCTGTCTTGCCAGTTCTAGCTGGCCCTGGGCTAGTGGTATCACCATTAAAGGGTGGTTGCCTAGCACGCACCGGCCGAGCACAGCACTGTCGGCTACTGCTGATCTGCTAATCGAAAAAGTTCGATTGTGCCCCGAACGCCTCCTTAGCCATTATTGTCGCTTTTTTTTAGCGATGTATACGGTATTCTTCGACCCATGTAAACAATCCTGCTCGTCTTGGAACCATTTCCCCCGGAATACGAGGATGGAGGGCTACAGCCTTGTAGTGGCTAGCGCACTGATTGCAAAAGCAGCACCTCAGTTCCTCCACCAGAATGGACTGGAAAGTATCCTTGGGGTGAGACTACTAGAGTTACGCGACCCAGATATTTCTATTGAAATGACGGAAGGCACCTCAAACATTATGCTTCCCTACGGGGCGGTCGATGAGAAATCGCTTATTCCTGCAATGTGGGTGTTTGGGACTGAAGAAAACGAACCATACAATTGTCGAGAATGCTGCCTCAAAGATCGAAATGGCAAGCGCTACGAATCTCAACATGGCTGTGGTTAGGGCTGAGGCGTTCAAGAAGCTCAACTATGGGTCTTGTTCTAACTAGCCGTTTTCTAGACAGCGCCTTTATGCGAATACGGGGAGTTTTTTTCCTTTTTTACCTTTTTTTTGTTTTTTTTTTTTTTTTTTTTTTTGTGGCACAAATAAAGTTCATTTTTATGCATCATGCCACGCCATCATCTAAACATGAAATAGGGCGTTTAATCCGTTGAGGCCGATGCTGAATTTGTACTTGTTCTGTGCCTGGGAGCCTCACCAGAGTACAAAAGTCCAGGCGCTCTACGTCCCTCTAACTGCAATGTACACATCTCCGCGTACTGTTGATACTTTTGATGCTGAACAGCTTGTACGATTTGTTGACTTCCCCGCAATACAAATGACCCGTTCTACAGCTTGATGACCCCTTCCTGGGCAGAATTTACAGAAGCCCAACAAGACGAAACCATTCAATGGTATACAGAAGGCCTCCGGAATGCCCCAAGACGTCAGGCAGTTAATTTTCTTCAAATATGCGCCCAGGCGGTACCCCGCTTAGATTCTGTGGATGGGCAATCGAACAGGTATTGCAAGCAACAAGCAAATCAAGCCCAGAGCCTACAAGTTCGGAAAACATCGATATGCAGTCCGACCGACATGAGTGTTGTATTGTTCTAAGAGCGCGTCTTGCTATCTCTCTGAGGTGTGTCCCAGTAAATAGTGTGGCGGGTTCTCAGGGGGATTGAGTCCGACGCATTTGAACAGGAAAATAGAAGGAACCTAAATTGGACACGAGCACCTCAAGCAACACAGCAAACGAAACAATACGGCGTGGCTTTGTATTACCATAGTTGGGCGATCTGCTCTAGTTTCCAACCGAGGTTAGTTGGTCTAGGACAATATGCATGGATCATAATTGCCTCTCTTGCAGGACTCTTTCTTTGGCTGCGCGCTGTCTCTTATCCTACGCCCAACGCGCCGCTTCTCGAGAACGGACCTCTGCTTGTCTCGCCTTTTGTTCTCTTGGTATCTCGCGATAAGCCTTCTCTCCAGCAACCCATTTCTCCTCTTTATGTTTTCGAATTCGTTCTGCCTCGGCTGCAGACCGAATCTAAGCTGTATTACCTCCTGGGCTACATTTGTTGGGGTGATCTCGTCAAACAACAACTAGTGGATTAACTATGTGCTCTAAAAAGCTGTGCAGGAGATATAAAAACACAATTATGGCACAATATTTTTAAGCCAATCAATCCTTCCATACCAGAATCCTCAAACCACTTCGTTTTGGCCCGAGTCGAGTAGCCCCTCGGTTTCGTGACTGTAAAGTTGACTTTACCGGTGCCGTCTGTTAGAAACTCGTTGAGGTTAGCCATCAAGGTCGTAAGCGATAAGATGTCATTACTTACACCGCTTACTTTAATATTCATAGTTTAGCCTATTCATAGTTTAGCCTCTGCTCCTCAAACAAAGCAGAGGAGTTACAATGGCCATTCTTACATCCCTCACATATAAGTCTTTGTGGTGTAGGTGGTTAACATGCTTTCTAGAATATTTGGGCGGTTCTATAGGTACGCCGGACCATTTCTTGAGGCGGTAAGCAACTCTTTCCGCGTATGTCCGATCCAACATCGGTTTGGAGAGTTGATTGCAGCTTTTGCATCGTTGATGCCAAATCCTCGCATTGTATTAACTGTTTCGGTACAGCCGAATGGTGATAGCAATCTATTTGCTCGGCCAGCCGCTTGAACTGCACTTCGTATTGTGGCAGGTCAAACGACCCATGACGTTCGTATCATAGCTCTTGATCAAGTCGAGCTCATCGTCTGTCAGGTGAAAAAAAAACTCAAGCTTGTTATCCTTAAGCAGATCTATCACGTCCCGTGCAAGTTCGGACCCATGGACCAATTTTTCACTTTCTTTGGTCGTTTGTCGGGAATAGTTGAAAAGTATAAGTTCCTGGGGCCGAGGACTAGCGGAACAGAACGACGACATTGGCTGGCGGTCGGTTCAGGGACCCGTGATGCCCGGTAGTAGTAATACTGATGTCCGATGATATAACTGGGATGAGATGTGTAAGTATTGTGTGACGTCCAGCCTCTGAAGGCAATCCACTTGAACCTGTGATACGGACCGTCGAATCGCACGAATCATGTAGGCAGCAAAGTAGCAGATATCAGGGAAGGGAGTGGATAGGCAGCGGGAAAACATAGAAAGTATTATTATCAATAGGATAGAGGTCCCAAAATCAATCGGGTCCAAGGTTGAGGCATCCAGCACAATTGTGACCGCGGAAACTAGTCCTAGACCCGGTGACACTCTGAAATGTTGATGAAGATAGTGTCGATAGTGAATTACGTAGATTAAGGAAACAGCACTTACCTGAAGCTCGAAACGGCGCTGGGACCTCTCACATGGCATGTATGCAACGGCCGCAGAAGACGAAGTGCAGGTGCTGGCAAAAACATGATGCTGACAGGCAAGTGTAGTGAAGAGTTTGGGACAAGATGAGGCGCCTTGAATATGCAACAAATGGTTCACCGACGTAAAATGAATATATAAAGAGGGAAAGAGAGTATTGATTGGGGAGGAGAGGCGAAAGAAGGTAGGTAGCGCTCTGGAGACAGAGGTTTAACAAGGAACAGTGGTATAAGTTCAAAAGAAAGGTGCTTGCTTTAATGGTAGAATTGTATTGTAGGTCATTTGCATTTCCAGCGAACACTCAGGCACTCCTCCGAACTTTAAACAAGCAGACTTTTATTGAAAACTATTTACTAAGCACAAGAGTTTTATTTGATTTTTACCAATTTTAATTAGCCATTTCATCTTTAATTGTATGCTCTTCTGTAGCATGCACAAACCTTACCCGCATAGGCGCAATCGTTTTACCCTTCTTTTTGATTCTCTTCTTGGGGTAGATATAGGAGTCGAAGAACAGATATCAACTAACTCTATCGACGGAACATCGTTAGCTTCCAAGATTAGACTCTTATCAGTTAAATCTAAAGATCGAGCGCAGAAGGACACCGTCGTAACCTCTTCGAGAGTTGGTGATTCAATACGAGATGACAAGTTGTGAAATGAAGGCTCCAGTATTAAAACTGTTAGTCTGAATATTGGGACGCTTTAAAATAGAGAGGTCAACCTACGTGCCCTAGACTCTGTGATTGAAAGTATTTCTTAAATCTTCCCAATTGCGTCAAACCTCTCTCTAGTACCGACAGCTTCTCATTAAGACGCTTGCGCTCGCTAGCGGACGTCAGGCTCTCACCAGCTATCGAATGCACCTCTTCACCCGAAAGATTGTAGATGTCCTCTGGAGTCAAAAGCCGAGGGAGTTCTTGGACCAAGCATATCTCGATGGCCGGGGCACTAACATCGTCAATCACTGTCTTCAGTGAGACCTACGTCTAATTAGTTGAGATTGGGATGCCAGCATCACGAGTGACTCGCTTTATAATAGGCTTCCATTAATATATCGATGGCCGCAGAACAGGAATAAACATCCATGTCAAGCTCTGAGCTTGACATCAGGCTATTGATGAGTGACTTTAAAGTGAATGTGTGGGTTTCTGCGCCACGCAGAAACTCCGTACCAAAGACCTGAGTGAGGCGATGCTCCTTGTCAACTCGTCTGCCCTCATCTTGCTACTTCTGAAAATTCTCTGTAAAATAGTGGTTGCATGTGATGGGGTGCCCCGATAAATGTGGGTGTAATATATCTGCGAGACTATTTTTAAGGTTTGCCTTGATGATATCCATCGAAGGGGTTATGATAAAATAGGTTATTCCAACAGCAGTTTCCTCATCGGCTACATGGCCCAAGATCGCGCTAATAGCCGCGAAGACAGATGCAAGCATTCGATGACTCAGGCCGCACACGAGACTTTCCCATGGCTTGCATTGCTTACTGAAGAGTTCAGCGACGATGGGGGGATTGTAGGAGCCTGGTAGCTCACGGCTGCGACTCTCTCTCATGATAACTTTAACTTCTTCGATATATTGATTTCATGAGATGGATCTCAGGTCGCCGGCATCGTCGACATTATGCTCTACAATGCGCCTGGCCTGGCCCCGAGTTCTCATTTCCTTTGCAAAGTCCATCAATATGTTTTGGACGACTGCTCGCAAATGCCTACTAGGGGGTGTAGTTGTCCGAAGTAACGAAAAAGGGATCGGTATAGTTGCCGTCAATACTTGCTTGGGCCAAGGTTGTGAATGATGTGCTGATGCGAAAGAGATGTCGGCGCTGCTTTGCGACACTGCCTCTTGCATCACCTAATCTCGACAGTTTCTCTTTACATTCGTGAATCCCTGTCTCGACATTCTCCAGGACATTCGGTAATTGATTGATGATGATTGGTTTTATTACTTAACAGGCCTAGCCCGCGCACGGCCCCCGGCAGGGGGCCCCTCAGTCTATATAAGGGGCTCCTTCGCCGCGGAACGCGCGCGGAGGGTTTTTCCTCGTCACCACTTTTTTCCACCTCCCACGAAGGGGGTGGTTTTTAGTCGTGGTCGGAGGTTTTTTAACCCACCCACCGTCCCTGGTGGTAGCCATGGGCTGGAAGGAAGGAGGGGAGGACTGAGTTTTGGGTTGTGTTTTTATTTGTTTTTTAGTCTGGGCAGGTAAGCCGAAGTCCTGGTTCGAGGTGGCCGGCTACAACAGCTCACGGCGACGAAAGCGCACCGCCAGGACTCCGACTTCCGCTCATGCTCCCCCAATATATGCGTTCAAACTATTCTGCCAGACCTGTTGAGTGAATAAATCTGATCATGAAGGACATTACTCATACGAATGCGTAGATTCGCGACACCTAGTTAGGCTGCGTCGAGAATTGTCCAAAGACCAGTTAAGAAGAACTCTATTTCCGCTTCGTCACGTTCGGCAGTAGAAGTATCGCGGCTGGCGTAGCTTCGGTTACGTAGTATTAGGCTGACGACTTCGTCGTGTGTCCTTTGGGTGTACTTCACGTGTATGCTTGTGTACCTTGTTATTGTTGGGGAAGAGGCTTCCGCAATAATGGCAATTGTATTGATCTAGTGAATCGATTACTATCATAAATTGGACGACGTCCTCCTGTAGCTCTTCGAAAGGTTCGGGTACGTCGTACTCGTCTTCCGGGCTAGGTCCATACATGTAGCTGTCTTGTGAATCATCCACCTCTGGCTGGTCAAAGTCTTCATATGTCAACTCCTGTTGCTCTTGCATGTAGTCCTCATTTTCCGCATAGTAACCTTGCTGCTGTTGTTGGTATGGACGTCCATAGTTATTCTTCCAGTGCACACGACGATTGTCGGGGATAGGACGTCGAGGTGATGGGGTTTTGGGTACTTGGTAATGCCTTGTGATTGTCTTCGTCTTGCTGGGTGTTTTGTCACGGGTTTTGAGGTCTGTCTTGGTAATCCTGAGCGTCTTGTCCCTGATAATCTCTGCCCCGGGGATATCTGTTTGGTTGGATCTTGGGAGAACCGCCAGCTCTGTTGTCGTAATACCTGTTGTTTTGCCATTGGCTGTTGCCGTAAGGCTGTCTTTGGTTAGCAAATGGACGATTTGGATTAGGACCGCTACGGTTCTGGTTGTTCCGTGGCTGTGGATAAGGGGAATGGTTGAAGTGCTTGCCATAAAAGGCGGCGACAGGTGTCTCTTGTGGGTCAGCTCCTGTAGGCCGCAGAATATTTCATTTCTCTGTTTACCAGGACTCTCTCCTGCTGGTCCAGTTTCACAAGGAAGGACTTCAAGGTTGTACTGTCTGCCGGCTTGTCTAATTGGCCCCGGATTTCGCTGTCAAAGTAGGCCCACAACAACTGGGCTGCTACGGGCAAATCACAAGCTTTAGCGTCCGCTATCACCTGTTGGACGAAGGCCCTCATGTTTTTCCCTTGGAATAGGTCGTATAGTGTAAATGTATGACGACTTAGCGACTTGAGTACTTCCAATTTAGTCTTCTTGAATCGATTCTCCAGATTTGTGCAGACCCTGTCCACGGATCCTTCAGATAAGGCTGTCCGTTCCAAATCCGAAAGCTCAACGGCGTGCTAGTGGAGAGCTGTCCCTTGGAGGCACAAGCCCTAATTATACTTCTTTCACGGCCTGCTCCCCTCTGGCAGGTGCTAAGTGCTTGAGTCTATGTGTAGACGAATGGACATTAGCGTATACCGTTATACGTCCACTGGCAACGATGCCATGGCCTTCTTGGTCTTTGATTCCTGGGTTAAAGTAGCTGACATCGTCCAACTTGAGGTATTTGGAGCCATTGTCATTGGATGATCCAGGAGTACCCTCTCAGTTGGGCTGTGGATTTTGATTGCAGAAAGCTTCCATTGTAGCTGCAACAGACTGGGACACGATGTCCGCAATCTGCTCGGGAGTCATGTCATGGACGTTCTGGGTATCAGGTCTGATTCAGAAGTCTCCGGTAGTGCTTGGACGTCGTCCTCGTCCTCTGGGGGAAAATGTTTTGGTGGATGAGGGAAATAACCTGGCGGGTGAGGGCTATGAGGGCTATCTATCCCATCCGATGGAAAGGTCAGGGTTTGGGAAAAGCCCAAGTTAAAACTGTGCAAGGGGTCAGACGACTGAGTGTCGCTGCTGTCCGCTGGGGTATCCTGGCTAGTGTTGTTGTCCTCGTCTGTTAACCTCGGCTGTGAGATTGGACGAGGGGATGGGCGTGAGATAGATGGAGTTCCCGGATCACTATTACGGCGAGAAAAATACGGGGGACCGATGAGAGGTCTCCTGGAAGGTGTAGGCAGGAAATCCATTGGAATGATACGGTCTGACTTCTGCAAAGCAAATGCAGCGGGAGAGTCCGATGACTACTGTGAGGGAAATGCAGTGGATAATGCAGTGGTGCCAGTGATTTCCGTGATTCTTTGGGCACGGCTTCTCGACCTGTCTAACTGACGCCGGGTAAGGAAGGGGCTGGGTGGCGATTGCAGGGAAGATTCAGCAGATGAGTGCACCCGGACCGCGTACTTTTGCCGCCAACGCCGCAGGAACGCCTGAAAATATCTGAGGGACTCCAGTCAACACAATGGGTAAGAAATGAGGTCTAGATCTTGGGGAATGGGTTCTGAGACCAGAAAACGGGCGAAACCGATGTCCTCGTCTTGAATTTGCGATTTATGAGGTGGTTAGTCTGCGAAAAGCGTAGTAATTGTCTAGCGGATAATTAAGTCCCTTCCGATGACATGATCCTGGTGACCTGCTAGCTAGACGACGTCCTGACGCCGACGAGGTTGATGCAGGGACGCCCACGGACGTGGGATGCGAGGCCGTTGAACACACGGATTGGGCAAGGATTGGTGCCGTCTGATTGATGTAAAAAGCCTTGTAAAGATGAATACAAAAAAAAGAGCGAAGGTGATTGACGTAGCCGATAGGAGGTAGCTACCAAGCTGTCGGGGATTGCAATTGGAGGTCTGAATGTTACTGTATTTCCCAAAGTCTACATCGGACTCACGAACACCGTGCTACAAATATCTACCTAAAAGTAGTGTCATAGAACCTTTAGATTAGGTAGTCGCAACAATGGATTGTGTGCGCAAATGAACTACCTATTTCTCCACCCATGACCCCTCTAGCAGCCATCAACGTTTAATAAACTTCGACGCTGGATTTGTTTTCGACGGTCAATATTCTACACGTTGAAAACTCTTTCAGCAATAATCATCTCAAGCATTTACATTTAATATTTTGAGCGTTTAAATCTGTATAGCTTAACAGTCTCAACGCTGAAGATCTCAATTGTCGACAAATTTTACGATGTCCAAAACGATTTGAGTGGTTCTACAGGCCTACAGGGATCCACCGCACAACTTAACCATCTACATCACACCTTCGTTGGGCAGAAAACGCGTAGTCTTCGTCTCGAGATTTACCCACCCGCCTCCCTAGCACTAGATAGACGAGTGGATAGTTAGATAGTTGTGTTTTGTTTTTTTGTTTTTGTTTTTTAGCTTTGGGCAGGTATTGGCTTGCCCGCGATACATTTAAACGCCGTAAACACCTCGCCGATTCGCCGGCTTAGGTGCGCGGGCTAGCCTTTACCGCTCACGCTCCCCCGATATACGCACTAATTATATTACTCCTATTCTGCCCTGAAGTGTCCTGTAGATATTAATATTAAACTTGAGCCCTATTTTGTATGTCACCTAACCTTAATTCTCTCGAAGTAGACTGTGTAAGTGGTAATTGCTATGCTTAATATGTCCCACGTTACCCATCTGATGTGTTTCAATAAGCTATTCAACCTATTAACGCACTGGTTGCTGAACGAATGTCTCAACAGACGCAGTTACTTGTACCCACCTATATGCCACCTTAACTCCACACACCCAAGAATGTATAAGGCTACAGACATCCCGGTATGTTACTTCTGCGGCTGTTTGAGCAACCTAAGCAGAGGCCCGCGTCGCATGATGAAGGACTTTTACATCATAGCTACTCCGGCGATCGGCTAGCTAAATCAAGTAAAAAACCTAATACAAATCGCCGCCTGGACCGTACAATGAAGCATCTCGTGCTAAACAGGCGTGACAGTGATCATCCAAAAGACTCGGCTGAGTTAATGCTGGGAATAAATACTCGCAGTTTTCTCTATGGTGTCAATAATGACAATGGTTGCAGCAATAAGTCTGCTGGAGAGGGCTGCTAAGGCTGTTTCGCAACTCGAGAAACACGGATGTCTTTGAAGCTCGTGAGACATAAACGGATTAAGACGAGAGGTAAAACTTTCTTTATCCACGGAATATGTTTCTCAAAAACACTCTGAGCCTCTAATAGATTGCTCTTGTGGCTGACCGAAGATAAGCTATCCAGTAACCTAGGAGGGTAAGCTTAGTGCCAGTCCTTCTTTGCGCGAACCTATCAGATAATTACTGATTACCCCGGCCAGTGCTGTTGCGCGACTACGTAGTGTTTTTTTCTTCTCCATGTCGGCAGGGGCCGGGCGAACCACCGGGCGGTGGCGGCGGGAAAGTGCTGGAGCGGGTCCTCAATTGCCCGTTTCATTCCCCAGTAGTGTCTTGCTGTTGGCAGTGCCACTTTTAATTAGTAGCCTTTTCGTAAAACATTGGGTAAGCATGAGCAAGAAAGTCCGACTCGGAACCGGTACGTGCTAATTTGAGCCATCCAGTCGCCAGGAAGGTGTTCTTTGGAGATTCGGTCTTTGTTGTTATACGATGTGGTGTGACTGCGACTTTTAAGGTGACCTTTAAGCACGAGAGTAGGGCCGCTTACTTAATCCCGCGGTCTTATAAACATAACTTGCGAGGAAGTAATGCAGACCTTTGTTAATTAAGGAAGATATTTTTTTTTATTTTTTTTTAATATTCTTTACTGTCCTTAGTCTTATTGGAAGGGTTGCAAGACCGGCTATTGCTGCTAAGACGATTGTTTTCTCTATCGTTGCAAACGGGTGCTTGCGTTGAGCCTGAGACCCCCAATATAACTCGGGCAGAGAAATTCTAATGAACCAACTTCATCCCGAGGGTGGATTATCTCGGCCTCGAAAAGCCTTTATTGGACTGTCGGCGACCAGCTCTGTAGCCTCATGCTCAGCGAAGGCTATCGCTTGCTGTGCTTGTTAGACTGTTATTACGACTACAACTATCCGATTTGTCGAGCCGGAAGAGCTCTTGGGTGGCCAATTTCGGTCATTGAAGATGACCTATATCGCCGATGTTGATTTGAGGAGAAACCAATGTCTTATATGATATTGAGTAGCCGATTCACATTTGGCGATGTGACGCTAGCCCGGTTTTAGTCACCTAATGAATAACCCGTTGCGCGAATAAGATAGTGTGGTCTTGTCCACTTGCATCCTGGGGTTTTTCGAAAGTCGCAATCTCTGCACCTCGCTATTTATGGATATTTCGAGGTTACTTACTATAACTCTTGTGATCCCAAGGTGGATGAGGGAGGGTGTGAAGAGATACAAGTGTGGGGTTCTATAAAGTAAGTACAATTTTAGACCCATCAGTAGACTAATAATCCAGTGCCGTGAATTAATATGAGCTTAAACAGAGGAGAAAAGTGCAGGGAAAGTGCAGGTAGGCACAGACCACCATCAGAGATCCTAACCCTAGAATGGGCAAGTAGGTAACTCGCAACTCGGCAACTTAGTGGTTTGTTGAATTAAATCTCGTTTCGTACATACAAGTTGCCCTGTTCTTAACTATACGCTATACCTTCCCGTGCCTTGTCTGGTTGCCTCTTAAATCGGCTCTTTTCTAGTGATAGCTGTTTAGTTCACGCGTCTCTTCGTCCGTCGTCATACTTCTGATGCTTGGTTGAATCCAACAGCTAGCTAGAAGTCTAGTTCGTCTCATCGTGTTGCTCGTTGAAATTCACGCTCGTCTCCAACGAGACGGCCGACCAAACGATGGGCGACCAGAGATACCTTGTCTACACGCCTCCATCGAATTCTATAGCCGCTGCCTGAAAGGCTAAACGTTACGTAATATCATCAGTATAGCCGTGCCAACACGACTTAAAAGTTAATGCTTCTTCCGATGCGCTCGAATACGTTAGGTGAGACTTTTTAACTTTACCACGTCTAATTTCCCTTTAAATTATTGTCCTGCTGGCCGAGTTAGTAGTGAGCGAAAAGGTAAAAGGTCCGACCGCACAGTGAATCTTCTGGTTTTGGATTGTATACTCGCCGCAACAAGTTGCTTTTTAAATAACGCGTTTTGTTTTTCTTAACCCGCCGAAGTATCTATTTCCCTATACGTTTGGCTGCAGTGGGCAAGATAAATTCCAAAGGCAGTATTTTTGCTCATGTCACTACGTGGAGCACTGTATCTACACAAGAACCAACAGACTTCAAGCAAGGAAAAATCAACATGTATAAGAGTGAACGTGTTCAAGGGGCACGAAGTCTGGTCATAAGACTTTGTGATTAGGTGGAACAACTCGGCATCTAGTGAAATTGCTTTGTCATATGACTTCCTCGAGATTCCAGTGTTGATTCATCCTATAAGTATTTAGATAGCTTTTTACTGTACTATTTTTTAACACGGCCCGTTTAAAAATCTTTACAACGATTCCGTGACAGAATCTAGAATACATATGTAAAAACAAATGACATGCTGAAAGCCACCCATACACTAGCTAGTACCGTCGCCGTGTTAAGCAGAGAGACTGCGCTCTCAGGCTCGCCTTTACATGCTGCCTCGTAGCTAGGATAATTAGTAAGCCACTCGTCACAAGCCACGACAGTTGCACAAGTCGAGATACTTGCTGCCTAGGTCTGATTTAACCGTACCAAGCAAGGAGTTGGAGACACCGCTGCATTCCCGAGGATCGGGCACTATAACTGATTTCCAGGCGATGGACCCGGACTAAGGCGATACACCATGTCCCCCATGATGTTCAGAACTATAGCCGCCATAGATGCGCAAGTGTCGGGGCTCGTGGCGGCGACGAGGTCGGGCGGCTACGTGACGCCTTGGAGTGTGAAGTATGTCTCGTTGGTAAAGTTGGTGTAGAGGTTGTCGGCGGTGGGAGTGCCGTTGGCTTTAGCATTGGCGATGTTACAATTGTTCACGTCCAGCTTCCAGTAGAGCGCGAACCGATGCTGTTGAGCTTAGTCGTGTCTGACACGAGATAGCGCTAGTCACCAGTAGGCGTGTTCGTCTCGAAAGACCCCGAATCTACCAATGTATATTGGTTGTCGGCATGGAATATCGACCATGTCGAATTCCAAGAACTGGGATAGAAAATCGTTCTGAATAGCTATGGCAACGCCGGGGGAAGGCAATTGCCTTCATACCTCCCTAGGGGTTTGCGGCGTGTAGAGCTATCTCTCTAAACAATCTATCTCGACCGTTTAGGGAGACATTATAATATACAAGATATTCTACAAATCAAACTATTAAAGCGCGCGTGACAGTCAAACCGTATCCGTTGGCCCCGCCCTCTGGGCTCGTGCTCGGCGTTGTGTGTTTGTAGTTGACCCTCTTACGAGGGAGCAAGCCAGGATCAAGTTGCAAAAGAAAAAAGAAAAAGTAGGAAGCAGCAGTTCTAGTGACGGTGTGACCCGTGTATCGATCTAGCCCTAGTGGGCAACGTCATTGCGCCGTAGTAGCCATAGGTCTCAGGTATGTACAACGTTATAAGTATACAAGAATATAAAAAGGTGATTGATTTGTTGCAGTAGTTCTAGGTTGCAGCCTAGGCTACTCCTCGTCCGAGTAGCCGAAGTCTATTCCATCTCTGGGTAGATCTTCGTCGGACGTTAAAAGCGCCTGGCTACTAATGCGGGTGATTCCGCGTCTGTAGAGGTGGTTATGCCTGTCGGTGGATGGCTGGTTCGGAGCTGGTAGGACGCGCCCGTCCTGCCAACTCTGTGCCACGCTGTTAGTCGTCCGGGATGGGGCCCGGGGGCAGATCTTCTCATAAAAGCTAGTAACTCTCATGAATCTATAAAAGCTGAACGGGTCGGCGATCAGCTTCCACCAGTAGTCCCCTGGTGGTTCGTATGGGGGGCCTAGCTTGGGCCAACTGTTCTTGTGGGCTGTCGCCTTGCGGCAATATACCAGGTATTCTAGTGTCTTGATTCTCCCGCGCGTGCAGTTGTGGGTGTCTTCATGATTGAAGCGCCTGTGGTACCAGTCGAAGTCCCCGTGGCCCGATCTGGCTGCCAGGAGTCTGTGTATGTCTTTGCGTTCTGCGTCTTGTAACCTAGGGGGGCACTTTATCTGTGCTCGCAGCCCTAGTTTTGCGTAGGTGGGTGGCGTCTTGGCGTCCCACCATCCAGAAAATCTCTATTTAGGAGGCAGCTTCGCTAATCGTTTAACTCCGGCTAGCGTTGCTTGTGTGTCCGGGGGGAGTGGTAGGCTCGAGCCTTCCTTGGCCAGCTTGTCGGCCAGTTCGTTGCCCTCTATGTCTTCGTGGCCTGGGGCCGTGTGTACTTCCATAGTCTCTGCTAAGTTCTGAAACTCAAGAAAAGCCTCCTGTGAGCTGTCCGGTGGTTCTCCGCGCAGTCCTTGAATAACGGACGTGTTGTCTATGCACACGTGGATCGGGTTGCATTGTGCTATTCGTGCAATGTATCTTAGGCTGTATCTTGCGCCTTCAGCTTCTCCATCGAACACTCCGGCTATACCTAGGCGTCCTTTTCTTTGGGCTATGAGCTTGCCTGCTCTATAAATGGCGTACCCGCATCTTACTGTGCCTTTTTCCGACTTAGATCCATCAGAGAAAAGCGATATGTGGGTGCTGGGGATTGTTTCGTGCCAGGCTTTAAAAGCCGTGGCGGCCTCCTTTTTGGAGACTGTAACTATGGGTTGGGTCGAGCCCGGTGCAAATCGTGGGATTAAAAGGTTGGGGCGAGGAAAGCTCGGTAGCAGGGTCGCCATTACCTGCAGCCTTGTTTTGTTTCTCTGGAAGCCCCCAGAGCCTCTTCCTCTGGTGATGGGTACTGGGTTTGTCCTGTGGATGAGTGGATCGTTCTCGTCCATATGACAAGAGGGAATGCATCGACTGGGGCATATGTGTCGTCGCGTGGGAAGACGATGCCCACCTCTAGTGTCGTAGGATATCGTACCACGACCCGTTAGGTGGAGTGATCTGTTGATACATAGACACTAGTTGTCATGGCGGCTACCCTGTAGACCACTATGCCAATAGATCCAAAAGATCCAGCGATATCCTAAAGTGGGATATCCAGGGCTCCTGTCACAGCCCTGAGGGTCTGTGAGTGGCTAGTGCGTGAGGCTGGTGCCTGCGGCTGAATTGAGCAATTGCTGTATTGTGTGTGAAGGCAGTGAATGGTATTCGCATTCACTGCTTCGGCCGTAAGGGGTACCTGGCAGCCCACAAACCTGAATTCTGTATATATCTGCCTGTACTCGCAGGTATCCTTGACGTTTGTTTTCTTTCTTCCTTAAGTAAATTATTTTCTCAGCAATAAAGGTATATTGGTGCCTGAACCATTCGCCCTTGTAGCCTCCGTCACAGCTCCGTACGTATATATGCCACCTCCGTGGACTTTCCGCCAGCCCACCAGTGGTCATGACAGTAGTTAGATAGTGTGGCGCGATAAAACGGCTATGATGGCAGTGCGTGGTGGGCGCTAACCCACACACTTAATATATCTCGCTGAGATCTAGAGTCTCGAACAGCTTCATTCTACAGACCACTCATCTGATCACACTCACGCTACTCTACACAATAGTTGAAAATATTCAATGCATCGATTTATTTTGAGTCTTGACAGACGGTTGATAGTTTCAAACTGCTGAGAATTTCTAAGCGTTTATCTGTACAGCTTTTAAACGCTTTGTGTGCCAAACGTTGATTCTTATGAGGCGTTAAAAATATAGACATCGATTGTGCTCAGAGTTGAAACTTAATAACCTTCAAACGCTGAAAGCTTTTCAAACGTCGAAGACCACTAAAACGTTTACACTCACTATAATATGCCCTATAATACAACGCTTGGGCTGTATACTACGACCCGCTAGGTAGGTTAGATAGGTAGGTAGTTTGAAATTATTCGCCGCGTCGACACATCTCGAGTTTCTCAAACTGTTGAAGGTTTCTAAGCGTTTATGTGTAAATGAACGATTGAAATTTCAAACACTTGATACGTCAACCGTTGATCTTCATTAGGCGTTGAAAAAGTTAGACATCGATTTTACCCAGCGTTGAAATCTTTTTAATCGATGATTATCTCCAACGTTGGGAGATTTTCAAACGTCGAAGATCACTAAAACGTCTACGCTCACTAGGTAAGTATAGCATGCCCGGTAATAAATACAGCGCTTGTGTTACAGGCTCGTATAGACCTGAGCCATATAGGTAATCCGTACGGATCGTACGAATAGCCCCGTAGTGTATAAAGTACCTATATAGCCACTCAGTTCCTGCTTTTTCGCAGCTATTCTTTTTCTTCCGTAAGTACGTATTTTAACCAACAGCAAATTGCCTTCAATGTTGGTTGGGAGGAGTGGTGCTTATGCCCATACTACCTAGGTAATGTAACTATTGCGTCTTTGTTGCACTGGGCACACGAACGAAGGCAGGGCTCCGCGGCTAATATGCTATATTGTACGAAAAATCTAAGATAAGGAGAAAAAGAAAGGAATCAAAATATTCTACAAAATTGCACCCCTAAGTATAAGTGCGTGGGTTGCGCGCGGCAGTGAATGCAGGTGGCGAAAGCCGGCAGTATTCCTGGCAGTGGTTTGGCAGAATGGTGGGGCTGGTGTGGGGCACAGCCACCCACACAAGCCACCATGCTGTCACTGTCTTGAGGTCCTGCGGCATGTGGTCCGTGCCCTAGCACTAAATAGCTGTTTCTCCACCAGACTTTGGATTCTAGAGACACACCTAAATACAACTACCGTACCAAGACCCGCTAGGTTCAGTAAACTATTAGAGGTAGACAGTAAATCGATAGTTGAATACTTACAAAACGTTGAATATTTTCAAGTCATGAAGGAGTATTTACGAATTTAAACTGTTGAATAATTTTAAACGTTAAAATTTTTTGCAGCGTTGAAATTTTTAAACGTTGAAAACTGCTAAAACGTTAAAGACCGCTACACCTCCACTAAAACAAATAACTAAGTAATACGTATTATTCTACTACGGTTGTTCTACTTACTACGGTTGTTCTGCTACGGTTGTTCTACTTACTACGGTTGTTCTGCTTAAGCATTACGTTTAATCTACGAATTAAAAATTATGGTGCAGGGTAGAATTAAACTGTATTATTATTCTAGCTACTTATCGACTTGACTATTTGATTGAAATAGAATCTGCTACGTTGTTTGAATTGAAGTAGGTGGACGAGGACATCGTGGCTTCCGCGCGAGCGTGTGTGTGTGTGTGTGTGTATACACGCACGCAACAACTAATCTGTAGTTGCAAGGCGTGCTGTATAGTGGTCTTAAACGTTAGCGTTGATCAAGCGTCGAAAAGATTTCAAACGTTCAAAAAATTTAAACGTTTAAGTCCAATAAACTGTCTAGATTCATCAACGCTAGCAAATATCAACGCTTAAATAGATAAGTTGTTAATTCACTATTGAAATTCTTCAACCATTAATAAACAGCTTACTGAACCTAGCGGGTCTTAGTACGGTAACGTCGCCAACATCGCTACCAACTCCGTCAACTCCTTCAACTCCGCCAATTCTGTCAACTCTGTCAGCATTGCGGCAGCATTGCCATCAGGGAAATACAGCCATGACTTCGAATGAAGAATACATTGAAGAGGGTATACAAAATTGGTCCCCCAAAAAGCTCCGTATCCCTTCCCGCCGCCGGCCATCCCCAGGTCAAAACATCATTACTACATGAACCCGACATCCCAATCCACGAGGAGCACGTGGCAGTTCTCGAAGGCCGAATGGTCAGAGATACAGCTCCAGTTGCCCTTCGAGCCTTCATAGAAAAGTACCATATACTGAACTGGTTCCCCAAGCAGGGGGAGGCCCAGGACAATTGGCTCTCGATGTTCAAAAATCGAGAGGCCGGTCAGTTCGTCGACTTGTTACCCCTGTCTTGCTTCTAAGGGCGAGACAGCCAAGAAAACCCGTAGCTTATTTTGACCTGCACCCACGTTAGCCTGTCCACTGAGACGGGGCTATCGGGGCGGAGATATCAGAATGATCACATTACCTTACACGGCATCATGAGTAAATACCCATATGGTCCAACCGACCATACCTCCTCCGAGACAGGTCGTCTTGGTACTAGGTAAATCTACTAACCCTGCTGCTGACTACACGAGTAGCCGACTCCCTATAGTAAGATCGTTTAGATTGGCTTCATGCCCGTCCCCGTATCGTCCAATCATATTGTTGCCATCGTCATCCGCGTTATCTGGTGTGATGGTGTGGTGACCGTATAATGGCTGCATGAGGGCTGCCTCGACTGCATATGCAACGACGGATAGGGTAAGGTGCGGAATAAAAGGGTACAATAGCCAAGTCTCGACAGTGCATGTTGGGTTTCTGACTTTAGGTAGATAAGTTAGTTGAATTCAAAACGTGACTTACTTGCTTTCCTAAGAGACGCGCTTCCACTACTTCAACAGCTGCGGAGCTCCCATAATCGTCACATGACAGGCATATGAGACCTCATACGCAGATACTACAGCTCGACGTAACGCAACATTCATGTCAGACTCCCGGACTGGCAAAGACGCACCAGATACAACGCCCGTACATAACCGTCCGAAGACGCGGACATCGCGGTGGTTGTCGTCATCGATGGGTACGGTAGCTGCGTTATCAGGAGCAGACTCCGAAGAGTCCTCGGCAACTCCAGACACCTCCTGGCCCCGAAGGACTCAAGAGAAAGGCGACGGCTCTGACTGATGTAGTGCCTTAATCTTTTGAGTCAAGGCAGAGTGGCTGTTGAACGTATCGAATAACACAAATCTCATGGCCTGAGCAAGGTTTTCCCAGGCGAAAAGGTCTTTCTCATGGGAACGATGATTGGTTGCATAAACAACTCTCTTCCAGAGTCTCATAAGACTGTTAGCCTCATCGTCTTATAGGTTAGGGTATAGGGTGATTGACTTACTTGTGCTTCGACTCAAAGACGATTACCAAGGCCATCGAGACGAGTCCGTACTCGTCCATGACATCCCCGTAATGGAGTCCGACGTGAACGTTCGGACTTGACATCCGCACCTTGTACTTGGACGACTTAAAAGTCGAAAGCTCAGCCGATTCCATTGCCAAACGAGGGTCCTCCATCTTCTCAATTAGAATCTTGATGGTAATATAGACAGGGCTAATGTCGTAGGTGTCTCCGAAGAGAGAGGGTAACTCGGGCCGGAAAGCTGCCATAATGGCAGAGGAGAAGGAGGCCTTGATGTATTGAGGCTTGCTCTTGAGCTAAAGACGAAACAAGAACGGAGCAATGACTGACCGGCGGCCGTGCTCCGACAGTGAGTACTACAAAACATGGTGAGGCAACTAGAGAACACTGCAACCAGGACGCCCGGGGAAGGTACGCATCGTCTTCGAGTACTCGTTGTATCCTGTAGGGGCCAGGACCTTGTCGATAATCAGCAAGTGGAGCATCTTGGTCAAACCGCTGTATTCGGAATGAGCCGCATCTGCTAGACGAGTTCTTATGATATCCGGCGCAGGGAGGGCTAGAGCTGAGGCCGGTGCTTCGACTGCGAGGCCGAATGTCGCAGCAGTATTTTTAGTGAGCTTCTTGGCTCGGCGAGAAGCCATTGGCGAAAGATCTCGTGGTGATAACGCCAATGCACAGCGCTTGTCAAGTCGTATTCCAAATTGCCACGCTCTGTCAACGTCACTTCACACATCTGACAACCCTGCTTAACTGTCAGGCGGCGGAAACTAGAGTTTTCCTGCTGCTGCGGGAAGTCCCCGGTCAGGACGAAGACGTAAGCAGAAACAAACGAAGCTCTGTCATTCACCTTAACAAGAGAGCCCTCTTCAAGTTCTCGTAGCTTCACGCCCACCTGTTCCAACACGTCCTTATCGTTAGAGGCGTGAGGTCCAAGTGTAAGTGGCATAATGCTCATCTAGCGCAGACGTTGGGACCTTTGCAGCGCAGCGATCGAATGGTACCCGTCCATGATCGACTTATGCATGGACCGGTACAACCCAAAACCGTCCGCAAAGAGTACCAGGGGAACAGTATAGATGTCGACATCCTTTCGGTCGAGAGACTAGACTAACGCCTCTTAGGTGGACTCGTGACACTCGAGCTCCCCCGGATGGGGGTCGTCTTAACGACAGGAAAGAACTGCACCAATTTGGCATTCAGCTTGCGCCGAATTCAGTACCGGACAGACGAGACCGGTGCACAGTTCTGAGCGAGGTCTACTGAGCTCTCGAGAGAAAAGTCGACGTAGACGGAATATAGTGGTCTGAGCATGTGATTTTCCTGGATAAGAATTCGCTGGTCCTTAACCAGAAGGTATTCATTCGCAGAAACTTCTCCCTCGGGAATCCCCTTGAGTTGACTTTCGAAACCACGCAAGCCTTCCAAAGTACCAATAAGGTGGGCCGGGGGACAGTCGTCTCTGTAACATCTGTATGGAACAAAGTCGGAGGGGAATATAGGCGAGGCAGAGGGGAATCGGGCGAACTCTCCCGAAGTAGCGCGAATAGAGGAGGCCCACGCGACGGACTGCCAGGGGTGCTCGGGCTCGTCGACGACCTTAGCCATACCAAATAACATACAGAGCTTGGATAAGAATAGCTTGTTGATATAACCAACAGTATCGAAGAAGTAGGTGTTCTGGACGGGAGCTGCGCCGGTTTACAGCTTAGTCGAAGACATCTTCTCTAGTCGGAGGGCAACAGGGGCTTGTCGAAGGGCGAGAAGGGGGAGCCGCTGGCGGACGACCTTCTTCAACGTACTAACAGCAACGAGCAACGAGGAGACGTCATTGACGGTCTCAGGGGAGGATAGGACCGGACTGGTCCTCGACAATCCAACTACATCGACTCTTTATGGCTGATTTAAGGGACCCAGCAAACATCTGCTCGTCAGCAGGCGCTACGCCAGCTAGAGAATCGTCAGACGAAGCGCCGCGAGGCGCAACTTCTGTGTCGTCATCAGACATCTCATCCTCAGTCGGGTCCTCATCGATATTCCGGTAGTCTGCAAGCTGCTGAAACTCATTGACAGACGAGGGTTCCTCATCTTGGGCAATCAGGCCTTCTACATCGACAGCATAACTTTAGGGTCCGACACGACGCTCGCTTCGGTCGCAAGTAGCTGAAGGATAGTTTTGTTTAGCTCAACTGGGTCAAAATTCTTTACTATGTTAGGTGTTGCTCGTTATTAGGTGCGAGGTATGGGCACTTACATGGTTGAAGGCGGAGAAGGCGCTAGGCTCATCTTCATCATCTGTATCATCGTCGACATTCTCATCAACGTCGTCGACGGGGATGGCATCGGCGCCACGACTTTCGTCAGACTGCTCCCTGGAGGCTCGAGTAGCCTCTCGCTCAAGCCGAGCAATAAAAGCCAAACGACAGGACCGACGGGCAGATCGACGTGGTATGTTGATAGTTGCACGGATTAGGTGCATCTATAGTGCAGCAGTTCGTCAAGCAAGGACAGAACCAGAAACAGGGACAACACTGGAAGGACCAGAGAAACGGTAGCCGGAGATGGATCAGAAAGGGGTAAATATCAATGGTGATGGCGACGTAATTGTCCGGGGACATGAGGAGAAAAGAAGAAAGAGAGGAGAGGGGGATAGGCCACCACGGGGGCGCCTTTTTTTTATGCTTCCTCGCATTTTTCTGTTCGTGTAACATGATTGACAGCAAATTTTTCGATCTTTTGGCAAGAGCGCTCAGATTGTGGTTGATACTATCGCGACTTCCTGACAAATCCTAACAAAACTTGCGCAGTTGGCCGAACAGGCGCCAACAGCGCTGTCGACCCCTTAACACTTGCAGCAGCACCCGCCACAGTAGCATCTGTTACAGCAGCATCTGTTCCACATTTCTAGTGCATCCTGGTGCATTTGTCACTCTGGAACTTAACAGACTTTGTGAGTGCGCATAGTCTTTGGAATTTCTGACATTTGTGATCACTATCTCGGTACAAGAAATGTGTTCGGGGATGTAAGTATAATTAAGGGGTTTACTGGTAGTATGCTCAAGAATCAATATCTTGGGGTATGTACCCAGGGATGTACTCAGGTGCGGTACTCAGGAGATGTGCTCAGGAGATACCTCTTATGCTTAGGAGACATGCCTAATAGACCGCACGCTTAATATTCTATTTACCTAGATATTACTGATTCGTAGGCACACTACAAGTACCAAAAGAATTAAATAAGTCTATTGGTAAAAAGGAGAAGCTAATATAATGATAGGTAATGCAAAGTAAAGCAAAGGGTATAGGGTAAAGGTGAAACAACGCTAACACCGTGCTTGTGACGGGACCCCCCCAAAAAGGAGCAACAGGGCAGCTCATCATCATCACCGTCATCGTCATCACTATCGTCATCATTAAAGCTAACAACCTCTAGTCATTCTCATCCTCATCCTCGTCCTCGAAGTTAGGGGGAGAGGCGAGTTGGATATGCGCCAGGGTTGACGCGACGTCGAGCTTGGCCTTTTTGGCCCGGGAACTTCGCACGCTGGGGACCTTCTCAACGAAATGACGCCGCCTATATAATTACATACATTGTTAGCCTATTCTACTTAGGTTATTTCATAGAATCAAGAAAAAGCGAGGGGTAATACAAAAAGAAATCAAAGCAATACCCTTTAAGGGGTACCGAAACAGCCACAAAGCTTGACATACAACCTAAGGAACCTATTGACTTACTTGATACCTTGAAAATTGTCATGAGACGGCATGGCAACGTAGCGGGCTATGCGCACGGCTTGGGCACCTTGTTGTGCCAACGGGTTCTCTAAACCAATCCGCATATAGCGCACGGACTCGAGCGTCAATTGCTCCCACAACTCTATCTTGGATGTCAGCTAATTCATATGTGAAAATAGGTCACTCAAGTGGAAAACAGATAGTATAATGTCTTTAGACAATGCTACTAAGGGTAAGAGCCTCTATGTTATACTTGATAAAGGTGTAATGAAATAGTATAGGCATACGTTTGCAATAGTATTGGGCACGCTGGCCCGACGCCTTAGCGTCCACGTAGTCTTTTAAATAATTAAAAGACAGGTAAAATCTGTCCCATGAGAACCATCTCCGGACCTCGGTCAGGACGGAGGCGTCGGGGAGGCGGACGGCGGGGTCCCGGAGATCAACCAAGTCCTCGTGCTCGGCGATATGACTTTCGACCCAGGCCTACATATAAATTAGCTGTGCTTTGCCGTCATTACACTCATAAACTCTCCTAATATAAAGGGCTAAGTGATAACTTGTTAAGGTTTCATACCAGATTCTTTTGCAGAACTTCATGTTGCAAGCGGCGGCTGTACTGGAGCAGCTGTCGCCGGGCCTCCTCACGGACTTGGGAATCTATATACCGAACATTAATGATGATCTATAGTCTACTCTACCTTAAACCAAGGTAACTTGATACATACCGGGGTCAACGCTGGCGCCCACAATTCGGTCCAGTGCGGGCTGGAGCCGCGTCTCTTTAATCTCCCCATTGAGGAAATGTTCCCAACGGGCTTCTCGGGACATGCGGGCTCGCTGCTCGTTGGCAGCAGCGACAACCTCCTCGAAGGCGTCGTCATGCGATCTTTTCGCCTTGCCCTTCTTCTTGACTCGTTCCTGCATAGACATCACACTGTTAGTATATGGTTCTTCTATGCAGTTCAAGGCGTGATATCAGCTTACATTGTCTGGTTGGGGCGGGCAGGATATGGTTTTAGGGGGCTATAACGCGATCAGGTTATTGATCTGTATAGTATATGATCATTGACATACGGCGGGAGGGTTGGTTGGGCCCTGGGGCTGCTCTTCTTGCCCTTGGCTTTCTCCTTCTTCTTGTCCTTGTCTTTCTTCTTCTTCTTCTTGGCGTCGCTCTTGCTCTTGCAGGGCGAGCTGGCGTTGTTTATGCTATTCGTAAGTTAATATTTAACGGCTATACTGAACACAATATCATTTTACCTATTATAGATTGTTACATACCTGCATCTCCGCTTGTCTAGCGGCGTCTATGGCGGGATCGAACTGGCTCAGATCCAGGTATTGGCAAGGCATGGCGGCGGCGGGCGACAGGCGGGGACGGGGGAACCGGGGGAGGGGGTGCGGCGCGCGGTACGGCGGACGCGAGAAAGTAATCAATATGTGTATAAGAGGAGGACAGGCGAGAGCGACAACAACACGAGAGGTGGCTTAAGTCTGTCGCTGTTGCAATCTAGTCAACTGTCAACCAACTGTCGATTGCCTGATCTGAGACGCTGAAACCCGACAAACTGTTGATCGACGTCGCCAACTGCCGGTCAACGGGTTGTAAGCGTTTAAATCTATCGGCGTTTACCAAACGTTGATCATACACTTAGGCGCTTAGTGGTGGGGTCGTCTAAGCAAGCTCTGTAATAGTAGCGAGTGGGTATTGATGTTCTTGAGGGAATGGTGGCTTGGGTGGTAATTGACTTCTGCCACCCGCGCGGGGTCCCCTCGAACCGCCGTCCTTCGTACCTTCCATTCCATCAATATGCCGAACGGCCGAGAAGCCTTCCACGCCTGCCCCGTTGACTAGCCTACCAATCGGCATAGTACATCTGTGATCTCTCGGTGGAAGGGAGAACTGTACAATAAATCACAGCTTTAATCGAGTAATCTTGGTGATCTCTCGTCGAGGACGATATCATGATGAATCAGATGAATAAAAGGGAGGTCTGTGTAGTCTTCCTCAACCGGGCGCGGGAGGGCATAGCGAGCCGGTGCTTCAAGCCGTGCGTACGAACGAGGGGATTCCTCGACGAAAGTAATGACGATGTCTTCATTATAATTGACGGGAGTAGTTGGGATGTGTGTATATTCCGCGATGGGAAACCAAAAGGCGTGCCGCTGAGCGGGGCATTGAAGGCTATAAGCTCTCACAAATTGTAACAGTAGCGAATGGATATTGATGTTGTTGAGGGAATGGTAGTAATTGACATCTGACACTCGCGCGGGTTCCTTTTAAACGCTGTTTCCTCACAGCTCCAGAATCTAGAAGCTTGGCGCCGGCACGGGCCGCAATCAGATCTAGATACCGCAGAAATGATGGGTCTAAAGTGGATGTTGTGCAAGGTTAAGTATCTACTCCGGGGCACACAAAAGAGCGTCCACGCTCTATTCCACGAGTAAGGATGGTAGAACGCCAACCAGATCACGGTAAACCGCTATTCGAACAAACAAACACAGGTCCTGCAGCAACCAAAACAACCTTGCAGCGGTGGGGAAAGAACGACAAAGAAGGTATCAATCGACTCGTAGTTAATTAGAGAACAAAGATCTGATAATTACCGTAACGGGAATAGCTGCGATCAAGGAACGCGGTCTCGCTATAACTACCGTTGTATGGGAAAAGAACCGTTCTAAACAAAAGAAGCGTTGCCAAAATGGAGGCCTCTGATTGGCTTAAAAAACCTAGAGTGGGGCCAGCCAAAAAAAAAACCAAAAGCCTTCCCCACTCTGCAACTGGGGTTGAACCCGCAGAGCCCAGTTGCAGAGTGGGTGGCCAAGCCACTCTACGACCAGTTGTTACTATTGGCTAGACTAAACCAGGATATACCCTGCACATAGGCTACCAACAGCCCCACCTGTAATTAGGTGGGCAACGCATCTTTTTAGCAACGCTTCTTTTGCTGGCAACGCTTCTTTTGTAAAAGAATGGTTCTCGCTCCCCACAAAGGAAATCTGGTGGCACCCCTGACCCAACAACTTTCCTACAACGTCGAATAGAACTGCGTCGCTTGGTTCGCTTTTCTCGTACGCCGTTTCGCACGCATCGACCTCTCCGCTAAGTCACTTACACTTTTGCGTAGGCAAGGGAGTTCTCTTTCTCTTCCTAGCAAATCCTGCACGAAGAAAAAAACAAATTCCGAATTCGTGACAGGAAATCTTTGCCATCTTCGCAGACGTTTTCTTTTTTTTCTGCATCTTCTCTGCGAAGATGTTGCCTTGAGCCATCTTTAACTGCGTCTTCTGAGCCCGTTTCCATCTGCATTTGCATCAATTCCCGTCCCCTTGACATGACCGCGTGCGTCCAATTGGCACTTGACGCTTCAAAATGCCTCCCGGACTATCCCGTCGAACCAATCGTTTGGCTCTTATTGCTTAGCTCGACCGAAATGCCATTCGACGAGCTCGCGAGCAGACTGCTGAGAGTCGTGGTACTGAAGCCATGCCCGTTAATGATGATGATGATGAAGATGGCGACGTCGGCGGTGCTGGCGATATCTTCGAGGGTTCCCCGACTGTGCGTATCATCCCAATCCATCATCCAGCATTTCTATCGCCAATGCATCGTTCTTCGTGCGTTGCCAAGCTTAATATGTAATGAGCAGGACATTGACCCTGTTGAACCCGACGAAACCCTGCGCCAGATACGTTACGAATCCGGTCTCTATCTCGAGCCTTTGGATTATGTCCAAGATGTCAGCGACAACCTGACTGCTCAGGATGAGGAGCTTCCCGCTGTGGACGAGCTGCTGCAGCTTGCTGGGTACCAGAACATTGATGAAGATCTCTCGGAGGACGACACCAGTGATGAAGGCACCTCAGTATCTCCTGGCACCATCGCATCTACAACCACAGCCCCTGAGCAGTAGGTTCCTGGTGGCGCTCTGGGCTCAGCTCGACGGGCTCCTTGGGCTGTTGATGGAAAGTCTGAGGTCATTACCCATCGACAGAAGCTGACGCTTTTGCCCGACATGCACATGGCGCTCAGCACTTGGGCTGGCTCAGCTTAATAGTATTACTGACAACACGTATCGTGGGCTCGGACAGATCCTCCAAGCCTGCGATAACGGCGATGGTGACATTTCTTCCTTGCCTGTTGCTATTGGTACGCTGAAGAAAGCTGTTCGTCAACGGCTCCCTCTCCTTGAGATGAGACAAGCCCCTATTGCCTTCCGTCTAGAGAAAATGTCGTCCTATAGACAGCAAACAGGTGTAGCCCCGCTTGGGTTCTATACTTTTCAGCCCTGTTAACTATACCGACAAACTGTTGTCAGCTAAGCTCAAAGACGACATGCGTTTCGGCACGGCTGAGCTAGTTGATGAGCTTCAGCGCTTCTGGAAATCTGGAGCTTGGGCGTCGTCTATCTAAGATGTGTCGGGGCAGTTTACTCATTTTCCATATGGCAACCCTATTTTCCCCTCTGATTTCGTGCAGTACCAGTGCCATAGGACGGATTGCCCCTTTTGCACTACCAATCCTGCGAATACAGAGCCTAGAAATCACCATGACTACCTAGGTAGGTTCGTGAGGTCTGGACAGATCAACGCTCTATAGCTGCGTCGACTACGAGGAATGGGAACACAGTGCTGTCGTGCTCCGAATTGAGCCTCCGACTTTTCTCTATAGCACCGTGGAAGGACTCAGAGTTTTCGAAGGCCGCAAAGATTTCGCTACAGAAGATATTCCCGCGAATGAGTGGTTGGTTGGTTAAGGACCAGCGAGTGCTAATTCAGGAGCACCACATAGTCGGACCCCTCAATTTTATCCACGTCGACTATCATTTTAAAAGCTCAATTAACCTAGAGCATAAGAACTGTATTCCGAATGTTAACTTTCTAATTCGTCGAAAGCTGAACACTACTTTAAACCAGTTTTTTTCTCTGTCGTCGAAAGCACTCCTATCCGTGGCGAACTTGAGATTCAAGAGTTTTCCTGTAATGCTTTCCTGTAATGCTTTAGCCCAGTCCCTTGACCGAAACGACGTCGATGACTTGACTGTTCCTTTGATTCTTTGTGTAGACGGCTTTGGACTACCTAGGTATATCGAACAATGCACAAGTCCATTATGGGTGTTTACCACTCCATTGCTGCCTTGAAACGGCACGAACGTTTACGCCAAATGAACGTTATGCCTTTAACAAGTTTGGCCTTGCAGCTGTATCCCCTGCATTGTTATCAGTTCTCCCTGCCCTTAACATTATTGAGACTCGCCCTGCTGATTCTGCTCACTCGGAATATGGTGTATTAACCAAAATGTTGCACCTGCTCATTATTGACCAGGTTTTAACTGGTCATAATGAATATTCCAAGATGCTACGAATTTTCCCTTTGCGCCATGGCCGGGGTGCTTTCCAGTCTCCTCATCACGTCTTGCAGTATTCCCTGGCTGACTATAGCTGTTTGTCTGCAATAGCACTGCTTTTGTTTCGACTGTCGCGTCAAAACAAGCTGCACTATATCAAAGCTGCCTTCTCGACGGCTGCAATGGCTATTTTCTGCTCTGAACTAGGTTCTCTTTTTGAAGGCTCTTATAATGTTGGTCCCATCGATATTATTAGTAGGGTCCTGATCGAGAACGTCCGCGCCAGCATCCTGCTAACTACGGATCGTCTCCCGGCTGATAAGAGAGTTCGTGAGGCTTTTGAAGAGCAAATCAAGCTTAGTCGTCGTCTTTTCTAGAAGTTTTATGATGCAGTGTCTCGTGCTGCTGCAAGTTGACGAAGCCGTTCAGCTGACACTGCTATTCTAGCGACCCTGCCTACAGTTGCTAGTGGCATTGGGGCCATAGAGAGTGGCCAAGGTGCTGTCAGTCATGCTACTGCGATTCAGTCAATCGAGGAGATAGAAGATCCTCAATTAGTTATGGAATCAGTTGAGCTATCGACTGTGAAATCGTCCAGGTATAAGCTCTGGATGTTTAGACCTAATGCTCACATTGGTCTACACTATGGCGATGTTATGGATGAATACGGCTTAATTTCGGTAGCCATGGTTATCGTTTTCGAGCTGAAGCATAAGTAGGAGATGAAATATCGTGGTTCGTAATAGGGCTGACAATTAATAGGCTCTAGAAGAGTGTTGTGCACACAACTAATCATCGTTCTCCTGAGAAGGACTTGTTCGCCTGGGAGAACTTTACCCGGACCATGAGATTTGTGTTGTTCGACGCGTATAAGGACACTCAGCCTGAGCTAACTCACCAGGTGAAACCGCTGCACCAGACTACTCCCACTCTTTTTTTCGCCATGTTCAATGGAAAAGAAAAGGTGGCTGGAGTTGCTGATGATTCCGAGGAGTTGACTAATAACGACGACGTTAACAAGCCCCTCGACGACGATAACCACGACGATATTCGCGTTCTAGGACGTCTGAAAACCGAGATCGTAACTAGGTAGTGTACAGCTCCTAGTAAAAGAGTCTGATGCAAGACGCCTTTCGCCGCGCTGTGGTGTCTGCGTATGACGTCGCGTATAGTCGTGGCGTGACTATCATGGGAACTCCTCAAGTGCTGAACTGGTGGGAAAAGGTGTCTTGGCAAGATAAGTAAGTACTATTGAAAGGCGTTTGTACCAACGAATAGCTATTTGTATCTTCTCGATTTGACAGTGTACCCTCAAATCCCAAACTAGGTATACTACGTTTGTCCGCGGCTATGCATAGGCTAACCCCAAAATGCAGGGATTCGGCCAAGCGTGTTGTTAAGCAGCGGGGTCAGTACCTACATTGCGTACGAAGACAAGGGCTCGGTTACTCGATATGCTCGTCTGAATCACATCTTTACACACGATGCCGTGCAAGGTATGTGATATTCAATTGGTGATAATTCCCCAATTCCCAGATAGCGTTGTGGCTAAATAGGGGTATAGGCCGCAATCATTTCCGTATCTTCTTGGTTATTTCACCCCCCGAAACGCGGAGAAACCAGTCCCGAGTCGATGATATGACTGGCCTCAAGGTTTATCACCTTGGTGAGCCTATTATCATTGGTCTTCCTCAGCTTAGTGCTCTCATCCAGCATATGATCCCTTTTCGCGAGGATAATCAGGGCAATTAGACGTGGACTACTGGTGGCTCTGCTGTTGAGCACTGCCGAGTCCTATTCGTTGATTGGGACGTGGGTTTCATGTAAACACGAATGGGAATTGCACCCGTGCATGACCCCTATATTACAGCGCCTATTACAGTGGTCGTAAATATTTCTAGCGGTCTTCAATGTTTAACTAGATCTTCAACGCTGATAGACGAAGCCTGGGTATGGAAGTAAAAGCATGATGTATTAGAAAAGAACAAACAGAATATTGTGTGTGGAGTGCCTGGGGATCCCTATCAAACGCTTAGCATGCCACACGTTTAAAAGTCTTTCAGCGGTGATTATCCCAAACGTTTGAAGTTCTAAGCGTAAAAACTTTTTACAACGTTTAATAATCTTAGCACCGAAAATCTCAATGATCGAGAAAGCTTACAACGTCCAAAACAACTAAATGGTCTGATTGTTTCAATGGTTGCTGAAATACTTATTATGATCAACGCGTTGATTTTTTTCAACTGTCTACAACTCTCACCAGGGCACACACACTATACGAATCGAATAGTACTCGCATTGGGGGGAGCGTGAGCCTTTTCAGTTAGCTTTCGCCGCGAAGCTGTCTATCTAGCCTTTGGATTCAATCTCGTGTAGAATAGGCTTCGAAAGCTAACTAGAAACCGCCCACTACTAGCTAAAAACAAAAACTAACAAATAAAGCAAATGATAACTTGAACAGTTCAAAGGTAGCAGTAGGGGATAGCTGGCGGGTACAAAACGCTGAATATTCGCGTCGCGTGTGCTTCGAATTTTGTGGTGAAAGGTGGTAAGTTCCAGTGTGGTGGGTCCCTGTACCTTGTAGAACACCCCATCAATTCACATGATCAATGCGTCGATTAAAATAAGTGCAGGGTAAGTGCTTGAGAAAATACACGGTCATCTACAGCACACTTCAGGGCAGAATATGTAGTGCGTATATTGGGGGAGCGTGAGCGGTAAAGGCTAGCCCGCGCACCTAAGCCGGCGAATCGGCGAGGTGTTTACGGCATTTAAATGTATCGCGGGCAAGCCAATACCTGCCCAAAGCTAAAAAACAAAAACAAAAAGCAAAACACAACTATCTAACTATCCACTCGTCTATCTAGTGCTAGGGAGGCGGGTGGGTAAATCTCGAGACGAAAACTACGCGTTTTCTGCCCAACGAAGGTGTGATGTAGATGGTTAAGTTGTGCGGTGGATCCCTGTAGGCCTGTAGAACCACTCGTATATTTATAACTGTTTCTATTGTATGTTGTCGAGCCAGGCCACGGTGATAAATCTTGAATAGGTATGTATGTTACCTACCGCTTTTGCTGCATGCAATAGTGTCTCATAGCCCTAGGATGGGGCAATATGCTGTGGATTCTGAAGAGTCAAATACTTTACCTCCGTCCATATTCTCTCCTCTGCTCGTATCCCTCCTCTATAGTTATCTCTCTCTCCTCGACCTTCTTCAAGATTGGCCGTTCATGTTCATCATACACTCCCACAGATTATTAACTCGTGTTTAGCATGCAACCTTGTTACTGCGGCTTTCATACATTCCAAGATACTGGCCCCGCGATGGAAACTAAACCTTCGGGCCTATCACTGGCGGAAATATGCTTCAGGTATCGGTCTCCAGTGGAGATCACGCAACATATTGTTGACAGTCCTGACTTCTTTCCGGCTGTCGACCTGGTCGAGGTCGTTAACTTAGAGGCGGGCCTGTTGGACGATAATGCAGCAGAAGCCCTCGCGTCCATGTCAGGAAACTAGTTCACGGCTACCCTGTGGTGTAGAACTAGTAAATTCTGGGTATATATGTGATTGAGCCCCCTTAGATCTGGGAGGTTCAGGAATCAATTGATCACTCTATTGAGCCCTAACTATTACCCCCCTAGCTACAGGCTTGTCTTTTACTCACTCTGGGCAAATACCTCTGACAGTCCACCGGACGAGTCCATAGTGGCAACAGCCCTCTCATTAACCTTGCAAAACAGAAACGTAAGCACCTTTGCAAGCAAACGGTGTTATGCTGTAAACATCGTTTACTTTAAGCATACGTAAACTTTCTAGACATATCAATCGCCGACTTATAATGTAATAGGCCGGCGCGGCTGTTTGGTCGAATCATTCAAATATTTGACTCCCTCGACAGTCTAGATACGCCAACGACGACGTGACCAATGCTATATGGTTCGTCAGAAACCGAGTTGTGTTCGGGCCGATGTATACACAAGCTAGAGGAACAATTGGCCATGATGGAGTATCCGTCCTTCATCCGTGGCCCTGAACATGAACGGTATCGGCCTACGGCAGACGTCTACCTCTGTCAGACTCTCGCGAAGCCTCGCGATACCTACAGCCGCATACCGCCTGCCTAGAGTGACAGAACAAAGAGGGCATTTTGTATATAGATCTCTAGCTTGTAGATGTAGATGTTGGAGCTCCTTGTGCGACAACAAGTATTCAAGACTTACCCCTACGTTGCCTTCAGTATCCAGAGGTCGTAACAATCTCCCCCTCTTCTGGGCACTCCTTATGGCAGGCCCTGATGGAGAGTACGCCGCCGTCCTTCACGGCACTACTGCCGCAAGCCAAAAACCTCTGTACAGCACTTGATTGTCTCGTTCCCACTTGCTAGACCAGCTCCAGGAATCCTACAAGACCGATGTGCCACTTGAACGAAGCTTAGGTGTCCCATGACATCGACGTTTTTTAGACCCATGGAAACGCCCTTTTCTATGGACGTAAGACCTTTTCTGGGCAGCGTCCTTCATACAATTATCAGTGGTCATCATTTTATGGAGCTTTGGGTTGGATAGATAACGATGCATCTGTGCGGGTGGAGCGTGCCACCTTCTTCGTCGCTGCTGCTCATGGTGCAGTTACTCTTATGGAGTGCATTATAGTGCCATTGGAGCCTAATGCAGTTAAGCAGCAGCTTATAGACGAGGCGCTGTTGCTCTTAGGGACGTAGTCAGACAATTTGTCAGAGTATTGGTTGCATCTAGAGTGAGGTTAAGCCACCGGTAGGTCACAGGTAGGTCGAAGGTAGGGGGAAGGGCTCAAAGTTATTGATTCCTGAGTCTCTCCCAATTAGTTGGAGGAGGCTCAGACCTTTATATAGCCAAACATTTACTAAATTCCCATCCATAAGGACCATACTAGCCTCCTGCGTACTTAGTGTAGTGAAGGTTTGCGGAGAATGCTGGCAGTGCTACTACGCAGGTCCTTTACAATCATTTATTCACTTAACGAAGTCTAGCAAGGTGGTTTGAACGCATATATTAGGGGAGCAGGAGCGGTAGTCGAGGCCTGGCGGCGCGCGTTCAGATCGCGGCTGCTGCGCAGTTAGAGGCTACCTCAAACCAGGACTCGGCTAACCTGCCCAGACTAAAAAAACAAATAAATTACTACCCAATGCCATCCTCCCCACCTTCCTTCCAGCCCATGGCTATCACCAGGGACGGTGGGTGGGTTAAAAAACCTCCGACCACAACTAAAAACCATACCCTTCGTGGGAAGTGGAAAGTGAGGTGACGAGGAAAAAACCCTCGCGCACGTTCCGCGGCGAAGGGGGTCCTTATATACACTCAGGGACCCTTGCCGGGGGGCGTGCGCGGGCTAGGCTTTGTTGAGTAATAAAACTACGTAAGTATAAATACCTTGCTTGCAATCCTTTCATTTGTAACTAGAACTTAACCTTTAGATCTTCTGAATACACTACTGGTGATCCATCTGGAGAGTGCGCTGGTTCACTTCCATTATATGATCGCGTATCGCCATCAACCTCAACGTACGCCCACGATACAGATGGGTAGGTCTTGAACACCATATAAGGTGGAATAGCCTCGCCAACTGCAGAGCCTCTTCCAACACAAATACTGCTTTCGCGGTTCAAAAAATCTGCCACTTGAACAGGCAACTTCGACTCCATCGTATTAATGATGACCTTAGTATTGCCAGCAAGGCACCCGAGGCGTATACCAGTCTCGTCAACGTTCCAGTCATCAGCTTGCTGTATGCTAAATTCGTCGAGAGTCTCTTTTCGAAGCGTATAATACTCTTCGATCGCTTCGATGTGGTGCTCGAGAGTAAGCCTCGAACTTTCAACGGTTTAAGTGCGAAAGACGTGTAATTCGGGATGATCCTTCCAAAGCCGTCTCATCGTTAAGTCGCTAATTGGCCTCGCTAGCAGTGTTCGCCTTGCAAGTTTTTCGTCAATCGCAATTCGAACAAGTGATTTGGTGATTGGGAAAGCTCCCCGGGCCATAAAACACACGTATAAGGTGAGTGCTTTATCTTCTGATTTAGTCAATTTCAAGGGCCTTCCAACGCGAATAGCCGACCTTGCGTTAGGCTTGCCTTCTTTAAGAGCCTTGATTTCGCGTTAAACTGTAGATTTAAGCAAATCAAAGCGTTTGGCGATATCATGAATCGAAAGAGATTCAGCCCTCCAATCGTCAGAACGCGTGGCTTTTGGCTTATTGCGTAAATCGGTTTTTCTACGCAATAGAGCCCAATTAGCTGGTAAATGGGCCTCCATGGGTTCAAGAAAATCCATCGCTTCAATGTCTGTATTCGCAGTATTGGTAAAATAATAGTATTGCGACAATAAAAAGTGAAGATTTCTTATACAATTGGTGTGTTTTACCAGTGGGGTACCAAAAATATCCGGACCACCCTCCAGCCCCTCCAATTTTTACCAACGCGTTCGCGACCCCCTTACTTTTTCAATCAATTGCCAATCAGTCAAATGAAGTCTGAATTTGAAGATTTTGCTGCCGAAATGACGGCCAATCGCCAAAAAGGCCAAGACTTTACTCCAAAGAAAAAAGCCGCAATATTGGGGGCGTACTACGCGGGTTTAAGTCAACGCCGCGTCGCAAGCGCGTTTGGCACTTCGCGGTCCGTAATCTCCTCCATCGTTCAACAATGGAATACTCAACGCACAGTTGAAAAAAATCCAGGACGAGGTCGCAGAGGGTTTACAAGGCGTCAAAGACGCTGGATTTTATCTGTCGTCAAAAGAAATCGAAAGGCGAGCTGGAAAACAATCCAGCAAGCGGCAGGGTTCCAAATCTCGGTCTCTACAATACGTCGGATTTCAAACCACCACAACCTGCGCAAATGGAAAGCGCAAAAACGGATACCTTTGTCCAAAGAACTAGCACGCGAGCGCTATCGCTTTGCATGTTGGGCTTTAGAAAATTTTGAAATTTTGATGGAGGTACGTGGGTTTGAAATTGGAGTGTATTCTGCTGACCAAATCAGGCGATCTTCAGCGACGAGTCAACCTGCCAAAACTCAACCAGCAGCCCAACCGCTTGGGTTATTCGCTTCAACTCTGAGAAGTGGAATAAAGAATTCGTGAACCTCAAAAACCACGTAAAAGCGAACGTTAGTATTATGGTTTGGGGTGGAATATTTCTCAAGAACGGAGCGGGTTGTAAAACGCCGCTCGTTGTAATGGAGCGAGACCCGCGACCACCAAAGCCAGGGCACTCCAGACGAGGCTACACTTCGTGGAGTTATCAAAAAGCATTGTCAGAAGGCCTTCTACCAATTTACGAGCCTTGGATGCATTTCCAGCAAGATAACGCGCCAATACACGTGTCGGAAGAGACGATGGAGTGGATTGGAGCGAAGGCGATTTCGCTTCTGGAGTGGTGGCCAGCTCACAGCCCAGATCTTAACCCCGTAGAACACGTGTGGGCTAAATTGAAAAGAAACCTCAAAAGTATGTTCCCTGACCTTTGGGAATTGAAAAAAAACAAGCTGGATATCGCGTATTTCAAGGAGTGTTTGCAAAAAGCATGGGAGGCAATTCCAGAGCACTTCATTCGGCGTCTTTTCGATTCAATGCGAAATCGGCTACGCGCTGTAAAGAATGCAAGGGGGTGGTATACCAAATATTGAAGCACAGAAATCAAGCTATTCAAATATACTAGAATTTGATTTTTTGGAATTTAATTGATTGAAATACGTATAAGTCAAGTATTCAATTGAAAGTGGTGGCGGAGGCTAAAATTCGGGTGGTCCGGATATTTTTGGTAGGTTAGTGTACAATTTTTCATGCGGGGCGACTCCGACCTGTCCCAGAATTATGACCTGTCCCAGGGTTTTGACGCCCCCTAAGCGTAGCGGGGGGTCTCCAAGGGTGCCTAGTAGGTAGTATAAATGCCTCATTGCATTCCAATTATTTCCAGTGTTAGTATCTTAATATGAGTTCCTGACAGTCTCTTGTTCATCACCTTGGCTTTTCCTTTGTTGCCACATTCCTCATTAACCCCTGTATCCCGCTTAATTGCCTGTCTGAGCAAGGAACGACAGTCATAGTTCCGGTAGCCAGTCGTTAGGCTCATCACGTTCAAGACGTGAGGTATCGCCATCCCAGTCGTCCTAGAATATCAAGAGACGATGAGTTAGTGGAACATTAAGTCAAATGAGTATCTAAAAATATGAATGAAGAAATGAACGTCATAGAGTGAGTGTGACAGGGTTTGGGATAAAAAGCTTGGAGCGTGTTCAGATTGCAGTCCTCTCCTACGTCTTCAAGGCAACCGTAAAGGCTTCGTCCTCGCCTACAACTACGCGACGACAGTCGGCTAAGAGAATAACGGAGTGAATAAACCAGCAAATTCGGGGGTGGGGAGGGGAGACGGGCATGGAGAATAGGAAGAAACACCTACTTCAAGCCACCGCTCCATCCATCGCGGATACCGAACAAGATCCGAGCGAACTTTATTGACGAATTTTTTCGCCAGCAACTGAGAAACTCTCCATTTCACCGCTAAGATGATCTTGGGCACGACGTAAATGGAGAATAGTTCCGACTGAGCGATGAAGTTGCAATGGAGGCGGCGCAGCAGATCATCCAGTCCAATGTACCGAGATGTTTTGGGCGTTACGCGGTAGCGCACTAGATGTGCCCACATAATGCGCTCAGCTCTCGGACACCATTTAATTCGCGTGCTTGTGTCCGCTACTATGTCCGCCACGCGGGTACCTTCGATCTCCTGCACAGAAGAATTAGCTTGATGATGGGTAGACTCTCTTTTTAGAAAGAGCGTGGAAAGGAAGAAGGAAATGGAGATAGCCTTGTTGGGATTGATTGATTACCTGTGGTGTGTTTTGCCCGCACATGATGTAGATTCGACGTTGTCCTCTTCCTATCAGAGAAAACTTGTTCGCAGGGGGCTGGTTGTAGGACCAAGAAGGACAAACGTTTAAGCTGAGAGGAAATGGTGAGAAATAAGGAATGGAAAGAGAGAGGAGCATTGTGAGGCCTATTAGGGCGGTTTTATTAAGCTGGATCCACCAGACAGAGGCAGAGAAAGATGGAGAGGCAGAAGTATCGGTCTAATACTATCTCAAAAAGATTGACAACATGCATCTGCGAGTAGACAACGAGACGATCACATTGTACATTCAAGATACAGGGGTCCAATCAGATTTAATGCATATTCAGGCAAGTGGGTAACTTCTGAAGAGACCATGCATGCGTGCTCAACTGAGCAATTCTTTGTTCTCTACGACGACTTACATGGATTGACAGATTGGTATAGCCTAATGATGCATCGACTAAAAGGATATCAGGTCACCTTCTGTACTCTCGCTACTCATTGACTTACTTCTAATCAACAAGTCACAGATATCTCCGGCTGGGATAGATGTTGGGTATTCGCTTCAGTCCCAACCACAAAGATTATATTACGTAGAAAGGAATTTAATATAATATGCCGGTGCCTAGCTTGCGTCACATAATGTATTAACAAAGCTGGTTAATTATTAGTCGCAGAATAATCAAAAGCCAGCCGCATGACGTCCGCAACGTAAAAGAATCAACAGTTCAGCTCATAGTTTCAATGGGCATAATGGCCTTTCTATCTTATCATCATAAAGGATCCCGCTGGAGAAGACAAGCCAGGCTGAGTTCTTTGTTTGTATTCCAAACTATCTGTAGCCACTAGAAACCCCTCGCAGAATTACTTCTCCTCACATTATCTATCAAAATCAGCTAGGCGCAATATCCAGCCCTGTTGCCTCAACTGAACCTCGACTTTCCATCTATCCAAGTGATTTAGTGATCCACTAGGCCATGGCTGCTTCACCGGCACCTTTTCCCAGCCAGTTACAAAAACTCATCAATCAGTCAGAATCACCCTCCCCTGGAATACTACTTGCTTCGCTTGAAGAAGCGTCTATACTACCGAGTACTTCTCTTTCGAACCAAAACGTACAGCACCAACAAGAAGAAAACCGGAGAGACCATAGTCTCACCCCGGAAGTGATCCTTATGTCTTCTTCTTCCTCTTCGCCACCGTTGTCGTTATCATCTCCACTTTCCTCTACGTACAAGAGAGGAAATATTGAGATGGAATCGGACAAAACGAGCCGAAGTTCGATCTCATACCACCACCTTCTTTCGATTGAGGAAGCAGTAAGCCATGCAATGGAATCTGGCACGAGCCTCAACATTAGCATTCCCGATGGACACATGTACAACTTTCCTACGGACCAGGGAGAATGGATGGGCGCACCTGCCGTTCTTCGACAGCTGGCGTCTACTATTGAGTTACAGCTAGCCGAGCGTGGAGGGTTTGCGAAACTAGATTCATTGCGATCCCATTATTGCTGCCAAGAACGAGAAGAGGAGGCCCAGTTTGTCGATTGGGAAGATGAACGCGGCGATGTCATCGTAGGGGTCGAAGATAACAACAACGACAACGATACTTACGTCAGTGCAGGCAAGAAAAATAAGACCAAAAGGAACACCAAGGGTACAACTATGGAGAAAGAGAAGGAAAGGAAAGGGAAGAAACACCTAAGACATCGTGAGGACGAACAGGACACAAAAGCACAATACAAGGGTAAGGAAAACGTGGGACGGTTCAGAGATCAGCAGCAGGAAGAGGGTATGCATATGGAAACAGATGGAAAGAAGAATATCACGGCCGCAGGCACCAGACTTCGTCCTAGTTTTTCTAAGCGTGGTAATGCCACCGCTTCAAGAAGTGGCACTCAAGCAAGAAGCTCTATTGCTTTGGCAGCGAGAACCCGGCGCCTATCCCCAGAATACACAGATATAACGCGACAATCTGTTTTGTTTACTGCCTCCAATCCTACTACGAGTCGCAACAAGGCCAGAAATCATGAGCAAGAAGAGTATTATGGTGGCGGCGTTACTGGTAGCAGCCGCAATGGCGACGATCAAGAAGATGATGATGCCGCACTGGAGCGAAAGATTGAGGAGGTTTTCCAAAATTGAGGAGAGAACACATTGGATTTTTGTTGCGTCGAGTCACAAAACGATGGTTTGTCTGGTAGTATAAAGTTGGATATGTGGGGAGCCAACAACTAGCACGCCACGGTCGGTTTTTACTTATGATTTTGTCCACTGTCCAATTTCGTTCTCGTGTGGCAGCTCTTGTGGTAGTAATAACTGCCAGTGATAGGCAACATGCTTTAATATTGAGCGTGGTAATCAGAGAGTGCCCCGGATTTCCCAAAGCTTTGATCTCAACCTAATCAAAAGTGTTATGCTTCCGTGGGTAATATTAGCACAATAAAATATCACTAGACAATGAAACACAAGGGGATTGATTAATAGGTGCTTTCTTTGCAAATACAGAGGTTTACTACACAACTTCCCATTTACAACACACTTCGGCGAGGCAAAACCGCTACGTTTCCGACTCTGAGATCCGTTCAACCAACTTTATAACATTAGTAGATAGGTAGTTGTTGAGCTTATGAGCGAATATCAAGGATTCGTATATTGGTTAATCATCAAGGATCAAGTCTAAGTATAGTGGAGTGCGGTAGTAATTCATGTTATATAATACAGTAGAATGTGTGTGGGGCGTTGTACCCAGCCAACCTAAATTACCAGCCACCTAATTTCAACAGTAGTTGAATAATCTGCCTTTTCTAAGTGCCTGAAGTATTGTAAAAGAGCTCGCCATTCACCCTCGGCACACCTCTCGCCTTACCTTGCATTCGAGTGAGCAACTGGCGAGACTAATGAGCTGATAGATTGCTGTCGAGTCAGAAACGCACAATTCACCTCATGGACTAATAAACACCTCTTGTCCATCTCTTCAAAGTAGTTGTTGAAATAAGGGAGGCTGGTACACTCCACCTCCCTGTATCTGATGTATATAAGTGTTACCACTCCTCGGAGCCTATAGGCTCTTCTTCTTCTTTTAATGATCCTGAATACAATACTGCTTACCCACACACTTGTATGTGTCTCCACTCCTATTGACAGTAGTTGTTATAGCTTGTTGGAATTGAGAAGAAGCATTGGCTAACTTTCAACAATCGCGAAAATCGGAGGCATGGCTTTCAACAACTCGAGGTGCCAGTTCTTTACTGCATTACGCATCACTGACAAGCACTTCAAGTAGGCGAAACACGTATTTTCGTTACCACTTTCACATGGCTATTGTCGGGCGAGATAAATATGAAGATCGGTAAGCCACGAAAGCAGGGCCATGGAAGAGGAACGAACTGACTATAGGGAATTTGTATGTATAAAAATGCGTAAAACTATTGTAAATTAGTGATATCATATCGGTTTGTAAATCCATGCAAGACATATGTATGATCTCAAGTTTGGTATGGCACTCCGACCTTTATCCAAAGCGTCATACCGGACAGTAAATCTTTCGAAGGATAATGTACTGGGGCTTGGAAAGATATTCAGCACTGCAATAATCTTCTTGGGCACCAAAGAGATCATACAGGTCTAAGCCCTCGCTTCGAGCCCGGGCGGCGATCTAGGTTTAAACACATGAATAGCTTCGTTCTTGCTGGTCCGGATAATTCAAGTCGTATTGTGCATCCAACGCTAGATCAGGAAAGTCAATGAGGAATCACTTGATCGGACAGGCCATGATGCAACTGAACGGTTCTGTAGAAATACTAAGTGCTTGGCTAGAAAAACGAAGGTGAAAATGGTCAAGTTGCCTGACAATCTATCCCAAACACCTACTAGGCCACCTCATGCTAAAATGACCACTTCGTATTGCAAGCCGTATTTATCAACAAAACCAATCGCAATTGCTAATCTTTAGTGTTTTCTACAATAATACAGTCTTCTGCTTCCGTTTCGTCTTCTTGCGGGCCCTTTCCCAGCCCAATTGGGAAGCCTGGCACCTGGCAATCCCCGGCTTCATCCTGCCACATGGTTCTAGACCTTAACCTTCTTTTTGCCCTTCCTATATCCGCCATCTGTACGAATTTTGGCCTGGCGCGAGTTTACACTCCGACGAGGCCATTTAACATATTTGTAGACTTTGGCTTGCAAATAATCGATTTTGTACGTCTTCGCATTGAGCAATTAGCTTTTTAGTGCTACGTCACAATTCCTGGCCATTGGAGGGGGGTTTGATATGAGTTTTGGTCGATTCTTCAATATAATCCGGTATTGAAGGTCTTTCGTCGGTTCTATGTGCCTATGGCTGGCCCCGAGGTATACCCTTGTCTTCGGGCATTACGTATTTTGAAGACAAGATTTTCGAACGGTCTAGCGGGTAAATTCTAGCGGTTTCCCAGGATTTTTTGATCAGTATATGTACGAAAAGATTAAGCCGAGCCTTGCGATACGCGATCAGAATCTCCTCTTTTGAGGACTCGATCCCCAAGAGCGCACTGGATGTATCCCGCAAGATACACTTTAGCCTTTTCTTTAAAACGGCAAATATACCTACGTCCAAGGGCTGTATCACATGACTGTACAGAGGCTCGTATTAGAATGCGAGCCATATTTTATTCTGCTGACAGACCATTAAAAAAGCGTCATTTGTGTGTGAGTCGTGGCTATCACAAATGAAGACCACCTGTTGGAATGCTGGTGTTGGTTGCAGTTACAGTGTATCTAGTTCAGGAAGATTACCTTCGTACGGTATTAATACCTCCGCTTATCAGAGGATCTGTAACACGTTGGTGACCTCCTGCAAACTAAGAGATCTGGCGGTGTACGTACGAAGGAGATTCTTCCCTTTAGACAAGACTAATATACCGCAATGAGCATCGTACAGTAAACGACTGTATTATGCCTCGCGCCTTCCGTACGTGCGATCGATCGTATGGAGAAGCCATACCAACACCACCCATATATTGTTGTTGCGGAGCAAAACGACGCCGTTAATACTCCGTGAGTATTAACGGTATATATTGGGTTCCACATCTCCGCGACAATTGTCGTGCTGGGCTCCGATAAATGGAATAAAGATCTCTTCAAGCCAATCTAGTGCGACTGGGTTGCTCGCCTACCCTCTGGGCGATGATCTAAAAGCCCAATCCTCCCACAAGCCAATATTCTGGTCTGGATACCACCGGCTTTGTATGTCAACCCCTTGGAAATTACCAGCGGCGGAAGGGCTACTCCGTCCGCGCTGATACACTCTGAGGCAGTAATCTATTCGCCTCGTTCAACACCTTTCTTCAAAGCCTAGCGATTGTAGGCCCTGGACGAGGCCCATTTCATCGGTATTATACCAAAGTGGAGCAGGGATGTGAGCTGCTTCTGGGGTATCAAGCCAATCGAAAAACCTATTGATGTTTGCTGCCGTGGCTCCATTGGCTCGCATATAGCTGATTATTTTGGATCTAGCAGCCTTAACCTCTGGGTTTCGGTCGGAAAAAGGCGACGTCATACGCCTCCAAGCGTTCGTGTAGCTCCAGAGCCATTGAGCATCCGCTGAGCCATCAGCCTGAACTTTACTAGCGAAGGCGTGTAGCCCAGTCTGGCCTGGCCAATCGCCCAGTAGCTTAACGTTTGCTCTAGAAATGGAGATAAGGGTTGAAAGTTCTGATTCGTCTCATTTCTGGTCGGTATGCCAGCAAAGCGCCGCTGTATATACGACCTGGGAGTGTTCTATTTCCTGCAAGTTAGCTAAATCCATATCACGGATATTGCGCAAGCGCTAGACCTGCGCCTCTATTGAGCTCTGTGCCACAACATTTTTCTTGTCACAGCCCTGAGGGTCTGTGAGTGGCTAGTGCGTGAGGCTGGTGCCTGCGGCTGAATTGAGCAATTGCTGTATTGTGTGTGAAGGCAGTGAATGGTATTCGCATTCACTGCTTCGGCCGTAAGGGGTACCTGGCAGCCCACAAATTCTGTATATGTCTGCCTGCACTCGCAGGTACCCTTGACTTTTGCTTTCTTTCTTCCTTAAGTAGATTATTTTCTCAGCAATAAAGGTATATTGGTGCCTGAACCATTCGCCCTTGTAGCCTCCGTCACATTTCTGTCACATTTTTCTGTCACATTTTTCTGTCACATTTTCCTTTCACATTTTCCTTTCAGATCTTCTCGTTAATTCTTTGTTATTGTCTTATATTTTCTTTTTTTGTTTTCTTTTTTTTCATTTCTTCTTTTAATTTCTTTTTCATATTCTGTCTATATATATATCTATTCTTGATGTTCCCCCTTCATGTCCTCTACTATTACTTTGTTCTATAATTTTATTTTGTATTTATATTTATCCTTAACGTTCCTCTTTTAACTTATCAAGTAATCTCTTCTGTTTCTCTTTTATATCCAACGTTCACCAATTTGTTCATAATTTCCTTAGAATTTATGCTTTATATCTTCTCCTTCCTTACTATTTTCCTTTCAAAAGAATGGTTCTTCTCCCTTTCACCCATGCGTTTTATTTTATATTCTTCTTCTAAATATAATTTTCTAATTTCGTTTCTTCCCACGATTTCCCGCTCACTGAGTACTTTTTTAATTTTCTCTTATGCTTTTATTTTTTGCTTTTATTTTATGTTTTTGTTATGCATTCCTCCTTTCCATTTTGGCCTTTCCGTTACACCTGTATACTCCATGTACAACTCCATTCACATATAATCACGTATTGCTTTGTTTTTGATTTTGAATTTCTCATCTTTTATACGTATTTATATTATGTTCCTATTTTATTTTATTTGTCTTACATTCCTGTAGTCTCTTCGTATTATATATTCCTCTTTTTCGCTTTCATTTGGCCTTGGCATCTAAATGTACCTCGAACAACCTCTTTTTCCTTTTGATTTTCCCTTCTGCATAATTTGTTGATATATTTAAACAATGTTCTTCTCTTCTCTTTTCTTTAATGGATTGTCTCTATGTTTCGTTCCCACGTTTTTCCTTTTACGTTATTCTCTTCAATTCTCTTCTTTAAGCTTTCCTCTTTTATTTCTCCTATAGCTTTACCTCCCCTTTTTCTCCTTTGAAAACTATTTTGTCTAGTTTAGTTATTATCCGCTTGATGTTTTTCGTCAAATTTACTCTTTATATTTTTAATAAAACAGTTCTTTTATATGGCTTATTAAATTCCTTTAATTTCCCCGCCTTTTGCTTTTCTTTTAGGTTTTCATTTTCATTTTACCTCTGCGTCCTGCCCTTTCTATTTCCTTTTTATTGTTCTTCCTTGCCATCTCGCACTTCGAAACTTTGTCTCCGCATTTTTTAATTATCAGCATTATAATAAATATGCTCAAAAGTGGTAAATGATGTTTTCATTCTTCAAGCAGCTTGCTTTGTGGGTGCACGCGACTGTGGAGTAGTACTCAGCTTCCGGCCGGCCAGCTTTTCCTGCCACATTTGCAGGGCCCACGCAACATCATCTCGAATAATATTTGTATTAAACTTCTCTTCATTTTTCCTCTCTTCTCCTTGCTCTCCCTAGTCTCCCTCCATATTCATTTTCAACTCCAACTCAGCTTTTGGTCGATTATAACCTGGTCAATCTCTTCCACTCTAATCTTGACTGGCTGTCGAGTGGAATGAGCGGGGCTGGATTCGGGAACGATGAATAGTGTTTGAAGACAATATCGTCAACGATGCCGCGAATGTATAAAGTGCCTCTCCGATTATATTCTGCATTGATCAGCATTTCTCTTATGTCATCCTCGTCTTTCATGCAACTATTTTGGCCAAGCTGGTTGAATTAAGAATTGAAGATTCTCCAACCATCTGTATCCAATAGGCGATCATAATTGATGCACATGTTCCAGCAAAGACGAAGTGCTTCCAGCAGTGTATTTTCAGCAGCACCCACGAAAGTCAATGGTAGTACTGCCGGGCGTCCCCGACAACCTATCCACTGCTTTGTACCCCTTGCGGTTTTGAGGGCCCTCGTTTCCGCAAGGAGCGTGTGTGAACCTGGTAACATTGCGGATAATCGTCGTGGTGATATCTGCAAGTCTGGAAGCATTACCTCGCTGGTTTATTCACTTGTGATGCAGTGAACAGTCCGACTGATAGGGATAGTTGATAATTATGATTCTTCCTTTATCAATATCGTGCTAATTGAAACGGGGCCAATCAGCATAGTATAATAATTGGTGAGTCTCCAGGGAAGCTGATCCAAATATATAATGATATCAGAAGTTATCATCTCATCAAGGAAGATTTCATCGTTACTAGTTGGCACAACAAGTATTGGGCTTCCTTGATAGTGCTAGAACCAATACTAAGTAGTGCTGAGTTGTATGCATAGAGCGATGACTGTATTCGATCAAGGCATATCTCATAAGAAGGGACAGCGCGGAATTGCTGCATGAGCTCTGGTTCATGAAAACCGGCGGTAGTGTCGAAAGTGGCCAGTCCAGCCTACCGTCACTGTAATTCGTATCTCAGAGCCTTATTATGTGCAATCAATCAATTGGAAAGGCGGACGACGAGGTGAGGTTTCTTGACGACTTCTCATTTCTGCGAAATCTTCGTCGTTCTTAACTGCTCAACCATGGAAACAGTTTTACCCCTCGCATTCGATTCCATCTTTTAAAAGGTTATGTTTCTCAACACGATGTCCGAGTCATGTTCTCGTACCGCGCCATGCTACAAGACATTATAGAAGTACAAGTTGAGTGATGAGGCTCATGATGCGGGCTTTATCTCTTCTTGGTCATTTCGTCAAGCATAATTTATGTAATGCGAGACTTGAAGTTTTCATTGTGCCTATGGTCGTCTGGCGGTTCGCGATGTGGCTGCTTCCATGTCCATGGGGCGGCAGTCGGACTATGCACAAAGTAGTCCTGCTGTGGTGAGCACTCACAATGATGAAAAAGTAGTAAGGTTTCAAACATACAATTAGTCTGGCCAGAGCTTGGTTTTGTGTAGAGAGTCTGTCATTAATATCATGCCTCGACAGAATGTTAAACATGTTATCGCAGTGCTCTTTAATATCATTGGCCACAATATGAAGGCTCGGGCTCAAGCCTCAAGAGCAATGTGACTTATTCAAGGAATGATCGATGATAGTGTATATGCGGATTTGCCATCGGTTGTCTCTAAGTAGATTTGAGTGTAACATAGTTCGAACATTCATTAGAAATCAAGCAGTGTTTATAGCCAAACATTTTGTACCACTACCCCGGCTAGACTTATGCCAGTGATAAATTGGTCATCTAGTCCCTACTAGAATGATTATGGTTTGGGTGCCTTGCAATAAAGACTTGGTTTAGATTCTCACTCACTAGGCTAGAGCTGACCTCGTTGGATTCGAAACTATGTGTCACAAGGTACACAAATATATGGACAATGGGGACAAGCAGACGCCGAATTGCCTACACCTGACTGCTGGCTGAAGGGGCAAACTGGCTTTTGTGCATACGGAGCTCGTGGAAATTAAGAGAATTGATTTAGGCGTTCGTAGAAATCGGCGATGAATACATGAAAGACTAAGTGGACTTGGATTGGAAGAAGCTAAGTTGCCAGCGAATTCTGATCTCTTGCCACCTAGTTCCAGCCCCCTTTTAATTGAGTAAGTCATCAGAACACCCTCCTCAATCCTTCATACCGAGACAAAGAAGCTTCTGCATAGTCTGGAACAGTGTCTATGAAGGCATTCCAGAGTCCTTCGCATAACAACTAGTGTCTTTATCAACAGAAAGCACGTGATTCGTAGCACTATGTTCTTTTTCCATGTTGCACACTTATAATGTGGCAACTAACTAAGTGGTGCGTATAGGGGAGCTTCGAGAGCTGTATTTATCTCACCCGTTATTTGTCTGAGACAAGTTTAAATTTGTCAATGGTAGTGGAGACACATCCAAGTGTTGTAGGTAAGCAGTGATGTATTCAACATCATTAAAAGAAGAAGAAGAGGAGCCTATAGGGCTCTGGGGGACTGGTAATACTTATATACATCAGATACAGCGGAGTGGAGTTTACCAGCCTCCCTTATTTCAACAAAATCAGTGGGCTGGTAATTCAGGTGGCTCGATTAAACGCCTCACACGCATTCTACTATATAACACGAGACTTACTTAGACTTGATCCTTAATGCTTAACCAATATACGAATCTTTGATATTCGCTCATAGTTCAATAGACAAGGGGAGGTGGGGGTAAGCAGTAGTTGTAACAAGAGCCTGAATCAAATGGAACAGTGCTCCAATTGCAATAATAATCAACTAGAGCGTCAAAGAGGTCATGAAGGTGTGATATTCCTTTCAGCCATGAGGCGATCTGGGATCTATACATGCCAAAGCGCTTCTTACTTGAACCCGCACTCGCATGGTCTATTTAGTTGGGCGACAAGTCCGGCCGCTCGTTTGACTACATATACGAAATTGAATTCTTAGCCCGCTAGGTTTCATATGCAGTGCAATCCCGGACCCTTGGTTTCTTGTAGACATTTGCAATGCTATCAGTGCTGGACTCGAGTCGGGTAGCTGTTTTGGGATGTACGTTATGTAGACTGGACGAGTTTGGGATTGGTACGTACCTAGGTATGAGTGATATCTTGTATCTCGCCCCTGTCACAATTGGAGAAGAGCTTTTCCAACGCGTGGTCATATAGAGGGTTCGTGTATAATGTTGTTTTGCTAGTGATAGAATGGCTTGATGTGATTATGTGCTAACTTGCAGACGCTCTTTCCTATATGGCTAGACACTTGACAGATGTACCGATATAGCCAAAGGCGCCACGGTTCCAGCCATACATCTGGGATTCAGCTCTGGGGTTTCCCAAAACGTGACCGTAATTAGCGATAATTATAAAGCCTGTACATGCACAGTATATTATGTATATCACTGATTGGGCAAGTCTCTTGGTATTGGTCAGTTGTAGTCTACAAACTCGATAACGCCGGATCCCCGTAATCGAGAGTCATGAAGGGAATATTATGAGACCTAATATCATCTTGGTTCGTAGATGGTAGGGTAGGACATAATCATATCCTAAATCTTGGAATGTGTCGCATATTATTGAGGCTTTGGCTTAATTGTTGACCAGATGTTGACACATTTCAAAGACGAGTTTTCACTCGTTGGAGCGTTTCCGAAAAAGATGGCGACAAAACAACTCTACAGCATTTCAATAGAGGGACACGAGGAAGCTTTGCCATGGAAATAGTATGTCTCTGACTATCTGAAGCTGGTAATAGCTAATCCATCTGTTTATGTAGTCGTGCGGAGTATTAGTGGGTCTGCGATCAGATAAAGGAAGTAAACCAATGCACTCTAGATGGGATCACCAGAAGCGTACGAATTATCGCAAAATCTGACCTGTTGTAGAATACTATGAACATTCCGGAGTGGGAGATGTATGAGACGGTACTAGCCAGGGATAACATAACAGTAAGGATCTGCGCCAAGAGTTTAACGCTAGTGATCAGTGACCTCTGTATTTACCTTGTAGTTAGACAGATACTCTCTAATTCTAATTCTCAAAAGCGAAGTCTTAGAAGCTCTGTCGCTTAACAAAAACTAAGATCAATAGTTGTATAAAACAGCGGCAATCCTTACTATACGTACACCGGTGCAGACACATTAAACTGGTATGTGAAGAAAGCTCAACTTTGACGATGCGGTTTCCAAGGAGTCCAGTGCGTCCGTTGTCTGCACCCCTTTTGAATCTCCCGACCAGCTCAATGGCTGCGTTAAGGTTGAACAGCTCGCAGTAGGCATCTTACATCTTGCTGGTGACGCGATCAATGATGCGGACGGGCTCTTGGCGGTTGTTGAGGATCTTGGAAGACTTGCTTAGAAGAGCGATGGTGTAGTCTCGTGCAGAATCTGAGTCACGAGGTGATATGTGAGTGACGGCCACAAACAAAACGCTTCTGGGAAGATATATGGGACATCAAAAGATTAGTGAAGAAGATTTACATTCCTAATCGAAATTGCTCCATTCTCTTCCGCCGGAGCCGTCAATGTGTGTCAGGACTCCGTACCGTGGCGCCCTGCATAGTAGGTACTTTATCTATTTCGCTGACTCCATCATAGGGTAGGCAATAAACACTTGTGGTTGCGCGAATGACTCTAAAATCAATCTATTTGTTCTATGCTCATACCCGTGATGATGTGTACGTTTCGGTTAAAAAAAGGAACTACGGATCTAATAAATCTTAGAGCTTGGGCTACCCATTCCATAAGGGCTTGGAACACCTCAGACCGGTTAGCCAAACCGACTTGTGCGGCGTCTCAAGATGTAAAGGACCGACAGTTAGTTGAATCTTCGTAGTAAAACGGCTACGGGTAACTGCAAAGCCCGTGCACCTCAGCCAAGGAGGAAATGTAAAACTAGACTGACAAAATCCAGCGAAACCAATGGGGCATTGCGTGATCACGTAAACACATAAACATGGCAATTGGAAAGTTTTGACTGACCCTAGGAAGGCAGAGCTTCAGAAGTTCATATCCCACCAGCTTACACCAAAAGCTTCCTCGCAGGAACCAGAGTGAAGTCCGTGCGTTGTCTTGTCTCGTCTCAAGCCTATGGACAACCCCGGATGAAAACTGATAACGAGAGGAATGACAGACTGTTTTCACTGTCCTTGGTTGATGTTCTGCTAGTGAGGAAAGCACTCGACTCTCTGTGACATAAAGGAACATTTCCTCATAAGGTCTCGACGTTTAGCTTCGGCTTCGGCTGTCAAACCGAACCTCAGTGGACAAGCTTACCTCCTGTCAACGGCACTACTTTTATGAAGTGGGAGGCGACGTGTCTTCTGAACATAGCAAGGGACGCCGCAATGGAGCTGCCTGATATACCACATCATCAACAAGCCACCTACAAGAAGCTGCTCTACTGGAAGACCCCTGAATGTGATGACCATGTCCAGATAGCCCTGTTTGACGACCATCGTCGTTATCGCTACTCCGCCATCACTCACTGTCGCTCCCCAACCCTGAAAGTTGTTATTCCAACCTCATCTCCGATTCTGTGATCGGCCGACCACCAGCGCAAGTTTCCATCGTTGTTTGCCCAATGTAACGATGAAACTCTGGGGGACGCATCGTGGCTAATATCTCCTCTCTCTACTCGAGTTCGACATCCAGACATTCCTCTCGGAGTATCCATAGAGACACCCAGTTTGCAAGCATCATATTCAGTTGCTAAAAAGGAATTTCAATATAATGACTGTCGACGTCTTGGCGCTAGTTACTGGGATGGTACGGAGGTTCGGGCAACAATCACCCACCATGCCAAGAAACAGTCTACAGTGTGAAGAAAAGATCCCGTATACGGCCTAGCAGTCGTCAAACTACCTACATAACCTACCTACCTAACTACAACTACTTAACTACCAAGAATTAGAATATCTGCTGTTGTTTTTAAAAGCTTAAAATAATTCGCGATATATTTAACCTAGGCTTTAATTTTTAATCTAACAGCTATCTACAAGCAGTTATAACAAGCAAAAAAAGGGGTTACTTTAGTGCAGCAGACGTATTACGGGCCGCTGGCAGCCGCTTTGTGAGATGTCGGGCCGTTTGACGTCTGGCGAACACTTGACAGGCTTTAAGGCTTGCACTGTAGACTTTTGCTTGGCATGGTGGGTGATTTTTGCCCGAACCTCCGTAATACGACCAACAATCATACTTTCTAGTAGTAACTATTCCCTCGACGTCGAAACTAAACAATAATTGCGTTAACTAGAGTAGATGCTAACGACTTCACTTATATCCTTAGTCAATTGATATTCATCTTTCTTCCATCTCACGGTCGTAGAAGCGTGTGCAATCATATATGATTGGTTTTATTGCTCAACAAAGCCTAGCCCGTGCACGGCCCTCGGCAGGGGGCTCTTAGTCTATATAAGGACCCCCTTCACCGCGGAACGCGCGCGGAGGGTTTTTCCTCGTCACCACTTTTCCACCTCCCACGAAGGGGGTAGTTTTTAGTCGTAGTCGGAGGTTTTTTGCCTCCCTTTAGCCTCAAGACCTAGCCGGCAGTGGCCGGCTACAACAGCTCACGGCGACGAAAGCGCACCGCCAGGACTCCGACTTCCGCTCATGCTCCCCCAATATATGCGTGCAAACCATCTGCCAGACTGTGTTGAGTGAATAAATGAGTTCCCATGATGCTTGAGTGAGTGAGGGTGTCACAAGGGCTAATGTTTAGGGCTTGGAATGATATTCAGAATCTTCTTGGACATCAAGGAGGCATACAAGTCTGCTTTCCTTCTGCCCTTCGCGGCGGACCCAGGTCTATATATACACGAATCGTTCTGTCAGACTCTCGCGAAGCCTCGCGATACCTACAGCCGCATACCGCCTGCCTAGAGTGACAGAACAAAGAGGGCATTTTGTATATAGATCTCTAGCTTGTAGATGTAGATGTTGGAGCTCCTTGTGCGACAACAAGTATTCAAGACTTACCCCTACGTTGCCTTCAGTATCCAGAGGTCGTAACAATTTTAAAAATAATTTTTTTTAATTTTTTTAATAATAAATAATTTTATATTTATTATATTAAATATTACTGATAGACGAAGTCTGGGTATTGAAGTAAAAGATGATGTATTAAAGGAACACACAGATTATTGCCTGCGGAGCAGGCAATATATCTGTGTGTGTGCCTGTGTGGCAGGTGTAGCCAGGTGCCACCCCTACGGGGTGTCCCTGTCTCCACCTGCACCCAGGCATGGACCCCCTT